>BQKZ01010534.1:0-18618 GCA_036244855.1 Temnopleurus reevesii | reverse complement strand
TACATTTCTATTTCTTAAACTATCCAGAATGCATTGCCAGGTCAGGATATCCCTCTTCTGCTTCCTGTGGGTCATCTCCATAACGACGAGTAACTCGCTACCAAAGAACGCGTACCCATCGGGGAACAAGAAGAACATGGACATTACAGTGAGATCTGTCAAGGAGTCAGACACCGGAAGCAAAGCATTGACCAAGATAGATTCTGGAGCGTTAGCAGACTTCCCTTCGATAGATGAAGAATACAGTAATAGGTGAGCTTCTTCATGACATTTTTCTCTCTTAACCCCCCCCCCCCCCCCCCCCCAACCCGCCATCAGGCTGGCGATTTGGAAAAATACGAAAGATTATTCGTGCCGCACGAAGGCGATTCGATCAACTCGCTAAGGCCATGAAGGCGCCTCCACTATATGACGAGAAGACGACTTGTACAAACTCGCCCTCCTGCTGCACATATAAGCTTCCGTGTTTTTCCAATTCACCAGCCTTTGTGAATTGTACTATTGTCATCAATAAATCTAATCAAGAAATGCCGCCTAACCCTGTAGACATTGCAAATTTAAAATTCAAGAGATGGTTAGATAACTACCATAGTCGTGACAGTGAGGATACCCAACAGCCCAAGTTGTGGTTAATTTAGTTGAGAAAGTGGCAGAACAGAGAAGTGGACATTTTGGGAAACACCAAGAATTCTCATAGCTGATTTTACTTTTCATAATTATCGCTTATGCCTTTCATCTATCACCCCTTGTTGCTCCCTTTACCAGTATCGTCGACGATGGACCGATCTACACATGTGAGGAAATCTTCCAGATGACGGACATAAACGAGGACGGACGAGTAACAGAATCCGAGTACAGGCAGTCCAACCCGAACATGACAGATCTCGAAGTGTCTCTCGTGTTCCAGAGGTACGACCCCGACTGCGATGGAAACATCTACATCGAGAACCTTTGCGGGGATGTCATTGATGAACCCGGGATCGAGATGGATATGGGTGTGGCAGGACAACTCCCTGACCCCATGGAAGGTAGGTTTGATGGCTTTGTTTTTTATTTCGCTGTGTGTCTAGTTATTTACTGAAATTATAATTGAAATAATTGTTGCCTTATCCCAACATGGATAAACATTGATTGACAGTGCTTTACCGAGAAGTTGTGAAAAATGATTCACAGGCATTTTCGGGTAGGAATCGAACCCACGAGTTAAAGATTCGCATTCAGGATATGGGGAATGCCATGTCCGTAACGCAAAAAAAGCTGAATCTCTTAACAACTATTCCTAGAAATTCCTTAAAATTAACTAAGAATGAAACAAATAATATCTGTTGCACAAGGAATACCATCAAGACATGTTCTCACTGTTTAAGCGCAACGGACATGATTGATCACCACATATGTTTTATATCATGATGGTGGTTGAAGGGCACATTAAGATGACTCTCACTGGTGGCTTCTACTGGAATAGGAAAGGTATAAATGTCGTTGGGACGTATCAATATAGCATGGATTCATCACATTCCGTTAAAAAAAAAGTGAATTAGAACAGATGATGCGTTTTAGATTATGTCCAAGAACATTGGTTTTGCTACCGATGGTTTCAGTCGACCGGTACAAAAATCAAAATTACAGTCAATGGAATCAGTCATTGAGAAATAAGGTTCGTCTGTCCTTTCGTAAGAGTTATATTTGCTAACGTGCCAAGGGATATGATCAGGTTTGTTGTACGATATGCCTTTTCATGAATTTCTTTCAGTCATATAGTTGGAATTATCCGATTTTCCTTTTCTTAATTCTTCTTCCGAAATTCGTGTTTCATCAAAGGATTCTTTCACGAGTATTTTTTTCTGAATGCTTAAGGAAAGATGATTGATGAATACGAGTGCAAAGGCCAGTTTGTTATTGTTACAAAAGAAGTAAGCACCAGCCTGAAAATGGCCCTTTATTAGATAAAAAGCAATTTCCTCTCCGATACAAAGAAACTTGTCAAAGCAATGACATAATAAATGGACTACCATTAAGAAGTTGAAGAAGTTGAAACGTGGAAAGCACAAGAAGGATATATCATACAATAGCGAAAATCAGCCAGTGTATTTATTTTGCTCAAACTTGCCATTACGATTTCGATTCCAGTCGGATTTTAAGGATAGATTTGTGAAGGAATGCTGAATTATTTTCCATTGAAAAGTCACGTTGATGTGTATATTCTCTGCGACCAGAACGGAAATGTCAGGGCTTGTCTCGGTTCTTTCATGGAGCCAGCCATGAAAGATGTATACTGTCATTGCATTGATGTCAATTGATGTCAATATATGATGTCTAAGTTCGTCGTCTTAAGTCATAGTTCCATGTTTGTACCTTGGAGGGTTTGACTCTTCTTGTCAAGAAAGGGATTCTAGATTGTTCCATTTCATTGAAAGACTGCTTCCAATTGCTCATGGATGGCTGTATGACTATTCTAACGAATTACATAGCTGGAAAAGGTGTCTTATCTTGGCTATAGATTCTTTCAACAATTTTGCACTTCGATATTAGTGTAGGGAATGTAGTCTAAATTTTTGTCATTTTTATGTCACAAACATCTCATTAATTTGATGAAAATGGAACACAACTCCTTGTTAAACTTTGCCGTTTGTCTTCCTGCCTTGTGACAAAAGTAAAATTCACCCTACTTGTGGTACTTCTACGGTAATATGGACACTCATTTTTTTTAACTTCACCAAGTATTTTTTTTCAGTGAAGTGTCACATCGATTTCAGTTTACAAAGTAATGGTCATTCATATTCACTGCAAACACAAGCTTATGAGGATTTCCCGATTTACAATAATATATGTCGAGGTGCAATGTTTAAATGTTTTCAAAACCTTAAAGTCTCAATTGTATTGTGAGGATATACGTTATCTAAAATGCAAAGCGTTAAACACAGAATGTTTTATTAACCCTATTTCACTTACAGGAAGGTCATATTTCAGATTAATTACAAACATATATGAATTTGTGAAGAACAATACCTCATCAGCGTGCAATTTTGCTTGTAAAAAGTTACGAACATTTATAGACTTCTTATGAAACTAAACCACACGAGCATGAAGAGTGCAAACTCCACTGCAACAAAAATACATTACCGTACGCTCAAAATGTTTAAATCTTCAAAACTTGACTTGACCTTTAAAATCGTGGATTTGAGCTTTCATCGCCTAGATATTTTGGCTTTGATTTTGTTTTCTCGTTCTCGTTTTATGGGGGAGATCTGAAGATTTCCAGGGAGATATTTTTTCCGGGATATTTTAGTCTCGTTACACGGTTTACTGAAGAAACAAAAGGGTCGTCCCTCGGAGCGGAACGACACAGAACCCCTAAATGATGAAAAAAGGCACTGGCGTTAAATGACTTGCTGGAGTCGAGATCCACCGGAGGCTGGGATAAAGTACACCGACCCCGACACACCACGGCCCCCCTAAATACTTCCGATTCTATTGTTGGTAGGAAAATAGGGACCGGCTGCCGAGGTGTTATAATAGTTTCAAACGCGGCGACACAATCGGCTTGGCTGTAAACTTTAAGAAGGTCCGTGTATATAAAGGGAAGCTAAGCCGACGAAAGCATTAAAGCATGGTGGTGGGCGCTCCCAAGAAGTATCAACAACCCGAAGCAAAGATTTCGTCTTAAATCTTTTCCTCAACGCGACATTCAACTTGTGATACGGGGCTCTCACAAGAAGGAAATGTTATCATTTATTGGATCCGTAACAAGCCAGAAGCATGATCTGAAAATAAGGATCATTAGCTATAGTTTCCATCAGGTTTCAAATTGAAAATATCACAAGTTGGAAGTTTAACCCTGATCTATCTATCAACAGGAAAGAACTTTCAAATCCAGTACTTATCCATGGTCAAATTAACTTCAATGCATTGTTTACTAGTTCCTTCAATGTTTTGTTTACCACTTTCGTAGGATAAGCTTTGGGTGTATGCCCCACTGAAACCATACCAGACAATACGGCACCCCCTTTTCACTTATGCAATTTTATAATTAGTTTAGGTCTATTGAAAGCTTTTTTCACCCAATTCTGTTCTTTGTTCGTTCAAAGCCGCCCGGAAACTTTGAAATAGTACACATTGCATGTCCGATGTTGTATGTTGGTGTCCATAAATACGCAATCAAAATCGTCACCATCACGCATTAAATCTGGCCATCGACAATTAAAATCTCAGCATCCCATTGTGACGTATTTCATCTCATTGTGATGTCACAAAAAGATTGAATTTTTGAAAGATTTAACTTATAAATGACAATTTATGAAGGGAAATGTATTTTCGCCGAAGTATATGAAATAAAGAGGGTTATTTATTCTAGTTCAATAATTGGTCTTGGTTTGAACCCTTCCCCAAAAGTGTGGGAAGTCGGTCATGAGGTACAGATTTGTGATCAACTCTTTGATAACCCCTGGCTTTGAGTATTACATTTTATTTGGTGCGCTGTTTTAAAGAGTAGGGCAATATTTTGAAAAATAACTGATTGAGTTGTAATACAATGGTATCAGTAACCTAAATACCGAGATAGGCGATGAAATATATTTTTTTAGAAAGAGGCTATCGAGTATGATAAAAACATGGTGTATCATTTGCTGCTGTCAGTCCATTTTAGATATAGATCGGATACGAGGGTCCGTTTTAATGGTGCCCTAAATTTTACCGACAAAAGTATGAAAATTCAAATTATTCAACGAAGGTTGTTAAATTGTCTGTTTCCAATGTACAATTTCATAAACTATTTCCTGTCGTCCCAAAATGTTTTGTAAGCCTACTAAATTGGAATGAGACATAGGTCATCTTTAAGGATAAATTACCAGAAAGGGTTAATTGAAAAGTACTTTTTCCAAACGATCTACGCATAAAAATGGCATTGGATGTCAACCAACCCATTTTTTTTTTTTTTTTTTTTTTTGGGGGGGGGGGGGGCTTATTGTGCCAATGTATGCATGTTTCACTGATTAACTGTCTATGTTAGGGGGTTATAGTCAAGACTAAGCGAACACGAGATACATGTAGCTAATTTCGTGCAATCAGTGCCTTGATATGTAAAAAAAGAAGTTGTTATGAATACTGAAATCATTCATGTGAAAATCCAGCACAGGTGCACACGTGCATGAACGAAGTATATAGTACAAGGGCAATATTCATGATAGTAGTAATGTCCACACTGAGAGCCGAAACCTTAATGTTTCAGAAACTACGACTCTATCCTACGGAAGTTTATACGTGCAGCATGAGTTGTTCAAGTATAGCCAAGGCGAAAAGGTGAAAAAGGCGACGTGTACGAACTCTCCTCCGCTCTACACGTATGAGCTTCCGTAGGACCATAGAGATACCTGTATCAGTGTGTATGGTAGGACTGTCGCAGTTTCTAAAACATTAAGGTTACCCTAAGGTTTCGGCGCCAAGTGTGAACCCAGCTATTAACTTTGTAGTTTTAATGATAGCGGTAAAATGTGGATTGAAATTCGTTCAGTCGTAGCTTACATCATTCTAGTAAATAAATCGCAAAATATTTTTCATCTTTTTCTACCGAAATATATCTATCAACCAAACTACAAAGTGGTTTTATTTCTTTTGTGAGTAATATTGAAAGCTACAAATTGGTGAAGAATATCTTGAATTGAGTGGGTTAATTTTCCAGACATAGCAATGAAATGTAAAGACCCTTTGAATTGACAATGAAATCATAGGAACGATGCATTCAAGACTTGACAGACTTGACACCTTCATCCAGGTTTCAAGAAAAATAGCCTTAACATATTTCTCTTTAATTGTCTAGTGGTTCATTCTGCAAATGTCAGCATTTTTAAGTCATTTTGCTGCTGAAATGTTTGCCATCTCCAAACCGATTTGACTCCCTGTCGCATAACAATCTCTCCTTCGTGGTTATTTTGCGTTCAAAACAAAACGACAGTGAATGACAACTCAATAAGCATAATTATTAATTTGTATTTACCTTTCTTTCTTCGTTCATGCTTGCTTATTCTGACCTTCCGTCTCTGCCTATTGTTGGTTTTGTTTAAACAACAATACCTTTTCTTTGCTCCACTAACTGCGTCAATACGAGCCTATGGTTGGGTCGGTGCCAGCTAAATATGAAACAAAAACTCGATTTCCCTTTTTTTCTATTTTTCAGATTTTATTCTCTTCCTCTTGCGCTCCCTTTATATATTCCCTTGTTTCTCTGGTATGTTCCAATCCCATTTTTCTTATTCACTCCGAGGTAGATCGGGTCAAGGGCGTTTTGATTATCATAACAAATATTTTAATTATCATTCAATGAAGATAATTGTCCTAAAATCAACCAAAGATGACACATGAAGCCGGGTAGGGTTTCAGATTCACCGGAAAAACCTACATATGCTTTTCCATATTTCAGCGCGTGCCTAACTTTACTACGTGACTAATATATTCTATATGCAAACAAAAAACAAACTGTTTGATTACTAGTAGTAAACCACGTACCACAACTGGTTTTAACGAATAATGGTTAGTTCAAACATCGGTTTACAACACACACATCGCATGTCTCCTTTGGCAAACCGATGTAAATATATATACGTCTGTGGTATCAAAACAAAACGTTTTCCGCCACAGAAACATAGTAAACTCGCCAATCGCTTCCTTCATCGTTTCTCAATCGTTTGAAGTTAATAAAAAATTCGATTACATCTGCTCCTCAGGCAATGTTATTTTGAACTTTTTTTAATGAAACTTTTTGATGTCGTTTTTCCCATTTACGTTACTTGAGCCCTAACATTTCACATTTCTAGGCAATAGGTCCATTCCTAGCCACGTTGATTTTCGAATTTACAGCATTTTCATTCAAATCATTACATTACATTACTATTGTTCTATTTTTCATATTGTCTCGTATTTATTTCCAAATACTATCAGTAATCATTTTTATCGTTATTTTATATCTTCCTTTTGCAGCTGATTGCAGAACACTGTCGATGCAGATTTGTGACAAGGAATCGTTTCTGGTTGTTTGGGAGCAGAGCGAAGATGATGAAACAGCGGATAACACACTTTGCAAAGCCCTTCAGGTGAGATATCTATCTTGTAATGTAGTTATTCAGTTATCTATTCATTCCAGCTCCTTAAGAACATTGTAGTTGTATTCATTTATTTAAAAAAGATAAAGACTTCTTTAGACAAGAAAATTGTCTATTATAGCAGTTTTATGGGGCTTGTAATGGCAGGAACATCACAACATTATCTAGAAGAACAGAAATGTAAAGAGGTGCTTAAATCTATCGTGAATACCAAAGTGAATTGATTGCTAACAGCTAAAGCTGTTGCAGGTTGCTTATCAAAGAAAAAAAAAAGTCAAATGAAATTGTAATTGTAATTATTCATCGTTACTATATTTCATGCAGAAATATAAACAAAATTATATGTTTAGCTCTGAAAAGAATAATTTTATTCATCTGATTATGTACGTGTACTTACCTACCACGATCTATTTGCAGACACACATCGAATGCGTGCGACGGGAAGACGAGTTCTGCGACCTCCACGACTATATGGCGAATGTGAAGGAGACCGTTGCGAGTTTTATCCGATCAGGGATCTGCCCAGATATCCACGTCAGAGAAGATATCATCGGAGGTCTTCCTGCGTCGGGCGTGAGACAAGTCAGATCGGCGAAAAACGGTAAGCATTCGTCAGGTTACCCGAAGGCCCTATTCACATAGGGGCCTGAAAGCAACACGATTCAACACGACTTTTTGTCAGTTCACAGTTGGCTTCCGGGATTCTATGTGAATGGAGCCTTATGCCCTGGTCACAAAGGGCCCCAGAAGCAACACGATTAAACATGACTCTTTGTTCTGAGGCAGCTAACTGTGAATTAAACAGAAGAGTTGTGTTGAATTAATTGTGTTGCTTCGGGGATTCTATGTGACTGGGACCTTATAACAATGGGTGAAAAGAAATAAACTTTCAGACTAGGGATGTGTTTCTAAAGTTGTTCGTACATCCACGCACGACTTTAAGAACGACTGGTGACCCTATCCTGTACTCAATGATTTCCCCGGATGCTTAATCGCACCCAAGAAAGGGTCAATAGTTGTTCGTAGAGTCGCGCGTAGGTCTACGAACAGCGTTATGAAATACAACCCAATTCTTTTCACTATTTTTTCCACTTTCTTTTGGAGGAAATTCATCTGATTCGAAATGAAATCGTCAGAAAATATAAGCAATTTGTTATACATTAAAGAGGTAGATTTCATTCTCAAGATGTTAAGTTTATTCGAAATAAATTATGTTGAGAGCTTAAGGTGAAAACAAATTTCTGTCTAGAATTTCAAGGGTAATACGTTGTTTACAATCGAGTATTCTCAGAATGATATTGATCGAAACCTTTTGACAATTGCACGATATCGGTATCATCAATACTTCAAGGAAATCGCTTAATTAAAAAATGTTTAGTCAAGCCTCACATTCTTCCTACAAAAATGTGCGTTTCAACAAATTGCGATTGTAGTTAAACATGACAATGTGTCTATCTCTCGTATCCATAGGTCATCGGTCAAGACATAGTAGTAACAGCTTGAGAGATACTGACGTTGACCCCACTACCCTTCTGCGATCATCGCACACGTGCTTAAGGTCTTCAATGGAGCCTTGCAACACGAACTTTATCTCGTCAGTAAGATCGGGGAACGTGGACCCCTGCGCGACCTTGGTCGATTACAGGCGTTGCGCACGCAAGTCAACGCGGAGATGTCAAGATAGAACCAACGCAATGCGCATCAGTGACGGCATCAAATCCATTACGCGGGCGCACAGAAGGGCCAAGCTGTGCGCGTAAAAGACTCGTTGCGGTGCACAACGTTGGAAGTTTGGGGACTTAGTCGCCGGAACTTTGAAATTGGAGTATTGGAGAGTATGACTCTACTTTAAAAATTGCAGAGTGTGACTCTATTTTGTAGAGCATGTTATAGTGGCGACAGTCGCATGGCTTTAAGCCCGATGATGAATCGTAAAGCGCTGAAGGACAGCATCGTCATTTTGAACCAAGTTGACGAGCGGATCTAGCCGACGAATGGCCTATTGGCACGACTGGTGGGATGATCAGGACGGTACGATGCGAACTATGTCCAAATGAATACTGACATGAAGGCGTCGAGTTATGAGTTAAATTCAAATCCTGGAAACACAAGAACTACAAGGAGTTCAACAAGCGATTGAATCTCTTATTTGCGACGACCATGAGCAGGACTGTCTCAAGATTTTTGTAAAAACAAAAAGAAATACAAAGTAGTTTGAAAATCTCTCGTTGATGGTATTCAGTTATATGAAAGTAGCTTAGGTCGTAGTCTGTACCGAGAGGCTGATGGGCATCGGTGCTGTATTACCTCAGTCATGTCTCCTAAGGCATGATATAGCAACAGTATTCGTTTTTATTCATTCGGTTGGGCTAGAACCAGATCATATACGAGTCCTAAAGTGTGACCTTATGAAATCATGAGCCTGGTTGTAAGAAGGAAACATCTACACCACGTCATCATGGTGCTAGTATTACTGATTCAATAGTGCACTTGATGCAAGGCTATTGCAGTAGCGTTGTAACCAGTGTAACGCCATAACTTTAGGATTACAAGCTATTGTGCTAGGACAATACCTTGTCACCCCTTTTTTTTTTCTTTTTTTTTTTTTACAAAAAAAGAGTTTCTATATCCGGGTCCTTTTTTAAGGTACAATAGTGGTTATGTTCTGAAAGAGTACAGAAATGTTGGTGTCATATTTGAACCTGGGTCCTGGCTCTAAACAATCATGCATGTGCAAGAGGTCACATTTTAGGACTCTGCAGCAACTTAATTGACACGTTATCTGACGATTTGTTTCAGCAGAAAGGCTGTAGTAGTGGCATATTTCATCATTCTATCAATATTGGCGTATACATTTTTGGTCGACAGACAAGAGCCTGGCATATTCATTTTTTTTTAATATCAGGTTTACTTGAATTTAATGATTGTTTTTGACTGAAGACATGTTTGTCGTAAAATCTGCCATTTATCTTACTACCTCACATATCTAGATTCTTTTTAATACCACTGACTGGGGCTTAGGGACTGGTGAAAGCGAACTCACAAAGGATATTAATTATAATCTTATTGATTCATCCCGACCTTACATTTCAAATGTGATCGATGTTTTAATATTAACTTTCCAATCAATCGCTTTTATTCCCAAATTAATGTGTCGGAAATGCGGTAATTACGACAAAACATGAAGTGAAATTATAGAAATATAATCTTTTATAGTTTTGAGCAGGTTTGTTATCAACCGAATTGATTTTTGTCAAAGTATACGATGAAGAGAAAAAGACCTGTGACATTTTATTGTATCCTACTTTATCAATACGAACTAATATTTAGTTGAATAGAAAATAACATTGCTGTTGTAACGAAGTATATGTTTTACCATACAATATGGGGAGTGATTATAAGCCATCTACCCCCTGGTGCATATAACAGAAATTTCAGGCCATTTAACACATAGATTTTTGTTATTAACCATCAGCGACTTGTAAATAGCGATGTAAAATTCAATCTCGACAGTATATTATATCGTATTTGAATTCAAATTCTTTTATTTCTTTAGAGTATGAGTATTCCATCATATATCGCTATACTTATAATATATAAGTTTTCTGTGGTTATAAATATTACACTGCCATCGTAGTCACATCAATTTTATGACATCTGTAAATATATTTATATGTTATGTAAAAATCGTATATAAGGAACGAAAACTATTTGTTTCATCTTAACAAGATGTTTTCTTTATTCCATGTGGGTACATCTTACATTTACTCCTATGAGGAGGTATATATTACCCGTAAACTTAAAATCTGAGACCTTGATATATTTTTATCTCAAGAGAAGAAATGTTATGTATTCAAAAAGTATGTATGTGTATATAAGCTTGGTGCTACATTTCACATTTCCTTTCCTGTCCTATATAAAATGTCTGACAAATTTATCACGTTTCCTTTCCCAAGTTGGTTTACATTCTTAAAAATGTTGGGTAGAGAGTTTACCCAAAACTTGGCAACACATTGTCCATACAACTACTGACTGAAATGTGTAACACAATCCGGATGACCTTTGCATTTCTATCAGAAGTCGAACATATCTGAATCAATAGTTGTGTAAATTATGTCCAAGTTGAACATATTTTGACCAAAGGTAAAACAAGACGATAAATCTTGATTTTCATTTGAGGAAAAATTATTCTGTTTTAGGAATAAGAATGTTCTAAATAAATAGCCTTTTTAAGAATCATCTTATCATTTTACATTTGAACATTCTTTTTACTCGGTTTTAAAAGGATGCATAAACGATAAAGAAATGTATTCATTCACACCATATTTTAACGTTTTTAATTTTGGAATAGACTAAAACTTTTTACTTTTCATGAGTGTTTTAAAATCAATCTTTCTGTCATCTATAATTAAGAAAAAACTTTTTATTGACAGGATGTGAAAATGTCCTATTTAATAACAAAAACACAGTCTTCAAAATTATATGGTTCAATACGTCTGTATTTACAGATATTTGTTGACCTTTTTTTCCTTTTAGATGACTACTATGACTACTAATGGTATTTTGACAACTCTACAAAGAAAACGGGTCAGGTTTAGGAAATATTTTGATAAATTTGTGATTGGGACGCTGAAGTTGTGCAGAAAATGACAAAATATTACATAGATTTAAATTTCATTTATGAATTTGAATTTATTGAATTTGAATATTTCAATCATTATTGACAAATCGGTTTCGCTATATTGAAATTGATAATTATGCACGTCATGTAATTCCAAAGTTTATTAACTTTTTCTATTATGCAAATAATGCAATTTTATTTAATGGAGTCATGGTATACTTGAATCCTAACCAGTTATGACGAAATTACAATGTTGATATGACTTCACTTTGGTAATAACGATGTCGTTAAGATAAATGTGGTATATATTATCAAGAGACTGTTATGTAATTAATTTGGAAAATAAAGACTATAAATAGTGCCTTGTACAGAATGAAGAGGTATGTATTCATATGTATTAATTGCCATGTCGTATTTTGTATCGATAGACGTGTCAAATAAAAGAACAAAATATTGAAATTGTTGAAGAAATGTGTCTACCATTCTATCATATTGTGTGCGTGTTATGTTTGAGAGTGTAATTTGCAAATGAATTTGATAAACATAAACTAGTATTACACAAAAAAGATCGATTTCATAATTTCGTTTAAAACTCTGAAAAGGAAAAAGGAGTAAAAGCCCATCTACTTTGTTGGAATTACATGGTGGGCTAACTTAGCTTACTCCAGCGTGTGTGACTTGATGTGTGTGCTACTCAGAAAGCCCAAAAGCTAATCAGTGGACCAATAAACACTGATTATGTAAAGCCCCAGTCACATAGGACCCCAGAAGCAACACGATTCACTCCGACTCTTTGTTAATTCACACTTAACTGCCTTCGAACAACGAGTCGGGGTGAATCGTGTTGCTTCCGGGGCCCTATGTGACCGGGGCTTTGGCTAGACTATAACCCGTTCAGATATAGGGTGTCAAACCACTTTAATGGAAACCAGTTTAATAGAGACTAGTTTAACGTACATATGGTCTGAGCGGGACAAACTGTCACTTTCCAACTTGTGATTTGGATTCTCGTCATCATCAGAAACCAGTTCAGCCTGTAAAACTGAATTTGAACGTGTCTAAACAAGGAAAGTTTTACATCTGGAATAACACCTCTTTGAAGTAGGTTCGATGTCGCGTCTTAAATAATGACAAAAATGCTGGCGACTATGTGCTTCCTAAAACGCTTCATCAGGAGGGAGAACAATCACTGAACCCGATGCTAGAATAGCCATTATTCGTTAACAATAACGAAAGTTTTATTGTGACGGTAATTATATTTTCTCGGGTTTTCGCTGAACAAATACCGCACATAAATAAGCACGTAGATCAAGTGAAATTTGGTACCAGCGATCAGAATTTGCAAGAATTAAAACAATGTTTTCTACAAGTGGACATTACTGTTCACGATTGGCCTTTAGGTCTTTGATAGAACAATGTCTTAATAATTATATGAAAAATACAATGATCGGAAGTAATCGGAACGCACTTAAATCTGTACCAAATAGAGTCCATGTGAATTACAGTTTCTTAGCTATATCTCAATAAATAATGCACACTGAGACTTTTAATTTAAGATCATGGTCCAAAAGTATTATTTATACAACTGCACATTTGTAACTTATGTGCACTTTTACCTTAAATTTACTGCGCATCCTAAATCTTTAGATCGGTTGATATCTTAAAATCGCTCCAGTCGTATTTGGCGGCATCGAACCTCGGACATCAAAGGGTCGCCCTATTTATTGTTCATCTTTTGAATTTGACCACGTGTTTCATTCATGACTCTGAGCTGTTACTCCATTCTTAAAACTCTCCTTGGTAAAACTGCATTTGAACATGTCTAAGCACATCTTGTCCATCTTTTTCGTTCAGCAAACCATTATCAATAGGCCACTTTCGTAATGTATTCAAATTGTATGCACACTTATTTGTTAAATGCACATTGACAAAATATTTATTCACCTGATATAGAATAATCGTATTTAAATAGAAGGAATGTGAAAAACATGTAATGGTTGTTGCTAGGTTGGTCAAGCTACAATGTTTGACCAACCTAGCAACGTTATGTGTGCAAATGGTATTCTGAGTATTGTTTTTGCATTATTTTCTGACAGCTGAAGAAATACTTCGTCTTGGGGCAAACGCGAATAAATGTGAATACATTACGAAATTAATCGCCGGACGCTGTTTCTCGCCATATCATAATATTTATTAGGCAATAACAAATTGTCAGGAAAACAGTCGATGTCCCATAACAACGGCTAAACACCGTATAAGCGTGTGTAGAGAGAGGGCTGGTGTTAGTCTAGTTATACACCACCTAAACTATTTTATTTTCTCAGAGATTGAGAGGGTTTGTTTACTTTTTGTAATATCCATCATTTTCCGATAAATACGATGCTATAAATTCTATTTTTATAGGGGGGGGGGGGTCAGATTCTCAAAAGCATAGAACAAATAAACAGATAACAAAATTTGTCAAAATATTCCTTTCCAGCGCTCAACTGGGGTTTAAATGAGACGTCAATACACAGTTCAGAATACAGAATTAAACGCTACTGTGCGAGATTCCCCCTTTCGTTCATCTTCATTTCCTTTTGAGCGCGGTCCTCCTAAATAAGATTAGACGCATTAACCACGCAAAATTTGCTGGTATTTACGACTTCATTCATCTGAAGAGAGGCTTTACGCAATTAATTCCCAAACAAAGATCAGAAGTCTTAATTCTTTTTGTACACTCTCTCTGACTATTTGCCGAGCAAGAGATATCCCCCGTGGTATTCAGCTAATCCGATTTCGTAAGTGGTGTCTCTCTTCTTTGCTGTTTTTATCGCTCAGGTGTGAACAGCTTACAGGTCTTATTGTATTGGATGCTTTTTCGACTGGCGTGTTAACCGCCTAAAATCTCGAACACTCATTCAATTCAAAATTGGTCACCCCTCCCCCACCACTACCCCGCCCCTTCCCAATGAGCGAGCAACACTACTAAACGCAGCTGCGTTGTGCGACACCCTTGTGTGGTGCTCCACATTCCATTCCTTGCCCCGTCTCTCTCTCCCTCCCTCTCTCTCGCTCCTGCTCTCTCTCTCTATCATTCTCTCTCTCTCTCTCTCTCTTCCTTTAGTTCAATCCCTTGCGGTCGATTAACATCAAAAGCAATGTCCATACCGAAAATAACGGAATTTAATGAAAAAAATAAGGGTAACGGGGGTTTTTTTTTCTGACAAAATGGTTTATAAAAATACCAATATCTGATCTGAAACTAAAAAGTAAAATAAGATTTTTTATTTTTAGGCAATTCTTAAAGGTATATATTTTATACTTAAAGGTATATATTTTCTATGAATGTCAGATACTTTTGTCCTGAAATGTTCTTTAATGATTGTAAAACTGTTTTTCACATACGCGAATATAAAGTGAACAATTGCGTCAACACTTCAGTTAATTCCCGAATTGGTAGACCAACTTTGTTATAAAAAAATAGCAGACCCTCACCAATAATTAGTGAGAAAAAAAAAACTTTTACAAATTTCGTTTACTCGGATGAAAGTCGTGCCACTTAAAACGGACAGGGAAATGCTTTTATCTTCTTTTTGTAATGATTTTCAAAATGTTTTACATCGAACGGATGTAGGAGGCAACAGTTGGCGAGAGGGCTTTAAATAATATTTGCAAAATTGTGTGCTTTTAGCCAAACCACTTCCGATGTAATGTGCATCCATAGGTAAAATTTGGGAAGAAAACAAAACCCTTGCTCTAAACAAGTTTGATTGACAGTACGTGGCTCTTCGTAAACGCACTTTTCCAGCAAGATTTTCGGAATAGTTCCATTAGACAGTTAGATAGAACTCTAAAAGTGACACGTATTTCCGTAAAACTTATTATATCCGATTGTGTTCTCCAATATCAATAGGACTTTCTTAGCATTTAATCTGTAAAAGAAGGAATTGTCGTTGAATTAAGTACGAAATATCCTGCCTACCCCCCCCCCCCCCCCCCCCCCGAAAGAGAAAAATCAATGGACAGACATATGCGTTGATTGATTTTTCAAAATATTTAACGATTATCATGATTTAAAGATTATCATGTTTTGATGTGCACATCGATAAACTAGAATATTAAAATTAACAAGGTCATAAATCTAGTCTATAATAACTTCTTCGGATATAATTAATATCAGAAATTATATTATTTAAGATAGCTATAATTGATTTGAACCAAATAATGATAATGATTTTATTTCAACAGAAATTATTCAAATTGTATTCCAGTCATAGTGCTTCTTTCAAATAAAATGAACAAGATTAATTTGGAAATTAACAAAAATGGAATCGATAAGGGCTGCAAGCATACCATGCTCTAATGTTTATGCCATTGCGCTCTTTATATTTAATTGTCTTTTATATCTATGTATGATATTATCTTAATTATATGTATCATTTTGTTTGTCTGTCGTCTTCATAATTACCATACAAGTAGTGTGATATAGAAGCCAATACATTCAATTCAATTCAGTTTAATACAATCAAAATTGACACAGTAATAACATTATGATTATGTATTGCCCAGTTTTGTTGCTATGCTGTCTCTTTCAAAAGCATAAACAGTTAGTTCTAAACTGAAGAAAGAATAGCATTCTACAACAAACTGAGTGAAATCTAGCACCGAAATAATGTTTGACATGTATGATAATGCCGCACTCATGCATCGCTTACATTACCAATCCGCTTACATTTTGAATGATATCAAGACATTAACACTATTACCATGGCAACCCATTTGCGCTCTTTAACAGAGAAGTATCATAATCCCACTTGAAATTCCTTTTTCAAAACACCTTATCTTTCCACCTTCAACAAAGTATTTCACACCTTCGCCTAATCTCTCTCGAAAAAAAAAATCTGCACTCTTGACTTCCCCAAATTTCTTTCAACATCGTGATTCTTTAAACCTATTTTTCCTCACCTTATTTTCTCTTTTTTTTATCCACTCCAAGGTGATTTCGTGTCAACGGTAAATGGCAGGTCTCAGGTGATTAGTCGCGATTAGTGCAATTAAATAAAAAGCTCGGGTTTTTATTAAAAGTGAAGAGTTTTGGCAAGCAATGCGAGCCTTCAATGAATGCGCAAACATCCGGACTGCGGCGAGATGGGGAATGCAAGGAATTTATTCGCACCTGGACGATGATGGTCGATTTCAGTTCAGGTATGAAGGTTTGTGTTCACACCTGCGATATACCAGTTTTTGGTTGTAGAAAGTATAAATCAGAAAGCAAAATGTATGCACTATATCGTTTTAAATGAACTCTCAAGAGTTTTCTTCGTAGCAATATGTAATTTTTACAAACACATTTATCGACCACTTGTTAATAACACATAAAGAGGTTCAAATAATTAATTCAGTAATTTTATGCATTTAGGATCTGATGCAGATCTACAAGCTTTTGAGTTGTTGAGAATTGAAGGGAAAGGATGAGAATGAGGTGGGGGAGAAGAGAAGAAGAAGATGATGAAAGATAGAAACTAAGAAAAAGAAGAGAAGGAGGAGGAGGCGAAGGAGACGGCAGAGGAAGATGGGGAATGCAAGGAATTTGTTCGCACCTGGACGAGATGGTCTATTTCAGTTCAGGTATCCAGGCTTGTGTTCATACCTGGGATCTACAGGCT
Source organism: Temnopleurus reevesii (assembly GCA_036244855.1). NCBI lineage: Eukaryota > Metazoa > Echinodermata > Echinoidea > Temnopleuroida > Temnopleuridae > Temnopleurus > Temnopleurus reevesii. Next base: position 1,255 of record BQKZ01010534.1, on the reverse strand, counting down.
TTTGAGGAGGAGGAGAAATAGAAGAAGAAGAAGAACAACAACAACAACAACAACAACAAGAAAAAGAAGAAGAACAAGAACAAGAACAAGAACAAGGAAGAAGAAGAAGAAGAAGAACAAGAAGAAGAAGAGGAGGAGGAGGAAGAAGGAGAAGGAGAAGAAGAAGAAGAAGAAAGAGAAGAAGTAGAAGAGAAGAAGAAGAGGAGACGGCATAGGAAGTTTGAGAATGCATGGAATTTATTCGCACCTGGACGAGATGGTCCATTTTCAGTTCAGGTATCCAGGCTTGTGTTCACACCTGGGATCTACAGGCTTTTGAATTGTTGAAAATGTACAGATGAGGAGGAGGAGGAGGAGGAAGAGGAGGAGGAGAAGAAGAAGAAGAAGGAGGAGGAGGAGGAGAACAACAACAACAACATCAACGAAGAAGAACGAAGAAAATGAAGAAAGGGAGAATGATGAAGAGAATTTCAGGTATCCGGACTTGTGTTCACACCTGCGATCTACAAGCTGTTGAGTTGTTGAGAATTGAAAGAGAAGGATGAGAACGAGGAGGAGGAGGAGGAGGAGAAGAAGAAAAAGAAGAAGAAGAATAGAATGATGAGGAGAAGTTTATCGATCAGAGCTTGTTTTTACAAAATAAACAATCCACAGCAATATAAATTAAAACAGATCGTATCGAAACTGATTAAAAAGTCACAGTATAAAGCAAATAAACAAACAAATCAATCAACAATCATAATTTTATGACAAATATGCTAAAAAGTTAAATGATAATATCACATCATTACCCGGATGACATATTTTAGAAAATCTATTGAATATTTGCTTCAAACAATTTAATGAGGTGTTGATGGCCTGCAATTAAATATTTGCGCCCTTGGTTTTGAATATTACTATTAATTGTTCATTCATTTTATTCCGGAGTCGATCGGTAGATTTTTTTTTAAATGGTGATGCTAATATATATAGTACTTCCAACAAATATGAGAGAGTGATATAAGATAGAAACATAATGGCAAAAGAACTTTACTGCGGAAATGTATGATAGCTTTAAGTACAATATTTCATGCAAATAGATTTGGTTCGTTCGACGAATTTATAGTGCTTCAGCACTCATCGTATGTCAATAAACAACAAATTAAATTGAGGGTCATAAACGACGTTGTCATATTGTAGAATAAAGTAATTACTATTATCATAACTAAGTTATCATTGAATCATCATTATTATAATTTATTAGTAAATCGTGGTG
>BQKZ01010533.1:0-15824 GCA_036244855.1 Temnopleurus reevesii | reverse complement strand
TCCTCTGGAGGGGGCACCACCAAAAGTCAGAAATCGTTAAAAAAAAACCCCTCCGAGAGTCAGATTTTTCTGTCTAGGCCCGTTATTACGATGATAATCAAAGAAAACAAGCATATCAATTGTTGCAGCTGATTTTTTCATTATTAGCAATTTTGGAGCAACACCCCAGGCTAAGTTACTTCGTTAGGTTGTGTCACAGTATTTGATGCATCATTTTAATTTGGTCTTCAGAAAGTTGCAAGGTGTTGGTGATGTTGAGCGAGCAGATCGGCCCGTGAACCGAGCTCCAACACCGGTGGGCGGTTTACAGAAGCAATACGATCGCAGTATCGATCGCTCAATACCAGCCTCAGTGTCACGTGACATCACACGCGCTCGCACACACCCTCTCGAAAAGCTCGACGATAAAATAATTTTCGGTCTGAAATTCTCAAATTAATCTATTTTAAGTCATACAAATTGTGTAATCTTTTTTAAAATCCAGAAGGAAAAAATATTGCCTTCCAAAATAAATTATGTGGTTTTAGTATTTATATGCAAATTTCACTGTTAAGTTAAATTAATCACTGACATGTCACGAGTTGTCGTAGCGAATCTGCTACTATTCTGCGAGTCGAAAACAAATGCATGATTTCAACACCAACACCGAGCTTGAGGTCGCAATTTTCCCAATCCCTAGGGGTTGATGTTGAAGAATGGGGAAATTGCACGTAAATGGTCAACACCGACTGCGATCCTCGGTTCAGCAGACGACATTCAACACCAGCAATCAACACGAACGACCGGAAATACGTCAGAATCTTGCGAGGTCAACCCCAACACCGACAGTCTTCAAGTTTGGTGTTGAGGCTGGTGTTGGTGTTGCTGCAACACCAACATTAGCGTTCAACACCGTATTTGAAGTCACCCATTGTAGTGTTAAAATATAATCACCATTCTAAGTTACTCTTACTTGTTAGAGACATAAGTCATAACTTTTACAGGTGTTCTTATTTATTGCCTGAAGTTTAAATTCTTGTGAAGAATGGATATGAATTAATGAAAATGATGCAAAGTGTTATAGGCAGATTTGCATAAATTTGTTAGCCCCCAAACCAACAAATATATGACAAAATTATTGTTGTTTTTTTTAAAACAAATATTGATAATAAATGATATTCATTGATATACAGTGTTGGCATGGACATGCTGTGAAAATTACAACAATTCTGTGATATTAAGGCCCTCTGTGTTTTTTAAAATCAATATTATAGTACAAACTGAAGCAGTAAAGGCCTACGGTACATCACATTTTTGTTGACAATTATCACAATTTTTGTATGATTGGATAAGAAATGTCATTGATCAATCAATGTTGTTCTCATTGATGAAATTAGAAGTAAAAATAAATATCTAATTTTGTTTGATGTCAATAGATTTGAAAATGTATTTTGTATTTCAAAAGATACTGTTTCAAACATCACAGTTTAAAAACATTTTAAATAAAAAAAAAATAAAGGTTATGAATTACAGTGAACCAATGGCATGTACACAGAGTGAAAAGTTCCTAGTCTACAGTGTTGTACTTTGACGTTTTCATGACACTTTGATAGTTTCTGTTATATCATGTTAGTTTTCAGTATAAGGGCTCTGATTAAAGATGATTGGTTGAAGGTTTTAGATCTTGTCTGTACTTCATATTAATCCATTGACTACTGAATTCTCTAACTCCCAGAGACTTAGTACAGGGACCAATCGGTTCCAGAAGTCAATGGGTCAAAGGCTACAAATTTATTTTCATTTCTAAAATTGCAGGCAACATGTAGTAAATGACTATGAATGAAGAAAGGAAACCAAGAGCATCTTTGTATTCTGACCAACTCACCAAGCATTGGTCCAACTGCAGTGCTGGATTTGAAGATTTACCAAAGGCAAAGAGAGTAGGAGAAAGTGCTAAAGAATCACAGAACAGTAAGTTGTAGAAAATTATTTTTGTGTTGTTATTTTAGGTTTTTTCTGAGTTTTTTTTTTTACAGTTTTACTTTGTTATGAAAGAAGAATTATAGGAAATGCAGGATTTTACATGTCTCAAATCAATTTTATCTCAATGAAAGAATGGCTCCAGTTTGCCTGTCTATTTGATGACACCCTGAGTTCAATTTTAGCAAGATATAATGGAATAGGTGTTAGAAGTGTTCATAATGAAAAGAGGTGGAACACAGAATATACTAAATTGTACGAAACATGGAACTGTAAGGACTTCACTGAATATGTTCTATTAAAAACTTCACTTTTAAAATCTTTATTGTGCACTGCGTTCTTTGGACTATGACAAAAATTCTTTCCTTCATTGAGTAAAAAATTCTCGCACTATCTTATATCTTTCTACAGAAAAATTCAAGTACGGCGGAGTGGAGGATGAATGGAAAGAGGATGAGAATGAGGGAGAGATTGATATCATCTGGTCATCATCGAGTGAAGATGAAGAGAGAACTACCAAAGATATCAAACCTATCAATACAAGCACTCATAAGCGTGTCAAAATATCACAGCAACCAATTCAATCTAGAAAAACACCAATATCCCACCCACAATCTAGCAGATCCACATTCCATGGAAAAGTTCCGGAGTCGTTTCAAAACAGTTTCACTACGTTGGAGCAAGAAGATGCGGGCGTGGAAGATTGCATTGTGACGGACTCTGAGAGTGATGCAGATGAAGGAGGATGTCCTGAAAATTCCAAAGAGCCATCAGCAAAAGATGGCCTTCCATCAAGAACTAAGGGAGAGCAAAGGAAGGAAGAAGGCTTAATTTCGTCCACATTAGCCGAAAGGAGCAAAAGTGGATCTGGCAGTCATTTCATTGATAGAGCGAAAAGAAGATGCATCGAGACAAAAAGACAGGTTTGTGACCCTTGATCAATGGAGAAAATAGTTGGATATTCTGGTTTGGGGCTTTGTCTTGTCAAGCATTATGATTAAGAAATACTTACAACTGCATCAAGTTTATATTACAATACCATGAATGGTCAAATTTTTCTAGTCCAAAAATGGATTACTTGTCAAATGAAATTGTGAGCTTGTAATTTATGGAGGATATTGATATAGCGTTTCTCTCAGAGTGACAAGTCTTCTATAGATGTTGTAATTACACAGAACATATCTGACTTCTTCCATTTATTATACTTCATTATGAATAGATATTCCAATATTCATCATTATATTTATCATTTTATATCACCATTCTTTGAAATCAGGATTCCTTTGAGCCAGAAATCTTGGACTATGACTCCCCTTCGGATGATGAAAGCCCTGAACTCAGCGACGCCATCTCTGAACCTTCAATGACCAGCCAGTCTTCCTGGTCCAGAGCCCACCAGGATACCATCCTCACATCCCCCACGCCCAACCCACTGGGTAGCCCCAGGACTGGTAGTGAATGGGTGAAGAAGCTGAAGTTACAGGATGCTATCACCCCCGAGAGGAGGCCAGCAGGGGCACAGGATCTAGCCAGGGGAGCGGGGTCAGCAACGACAGGTGCTGGGGCAAGTCTTGTGGACTCTGCAAGAAAGAAGAAGAAATTTGTGAGGTGAGATAGCTCCAAACTTTTATTAATAACATACATAAATTCTGCTTCTGTCACACTCTTTTATAAGAATTTTGGTGTGCCCAATTTTTTGGATCACAGTTCACAAATGATATCTTTTTTGTGCGAAGAATTTCACAGAGGGTCTCTTCCTTTCTCAAGTCATTGAGGTTTTATTATCAAACATTTTTATGTTACAGGTTATTTGTTACTTCATCAGAAGTTGTATATATTTGTAGCAGTCGATTACAAATTTCTGAGTATTTTCTTCTCTTTTTCTTCTAGTTCTGGTCTAGCTGAGCGCCTGCAGAGGTTGATAAGCAGAGAGAAGTCATCAATTGCAATGTGGAACCACAATCAAGCTGATTCACAAAACTCACAAGGTCAGCTATCTCTGCCTATTTTAGAGCATCAAGTATGTTGCCCCGACATATATTATGTACAATTAACTATGTCTGTGATTCATCTTTGGGGCTGCAGTGATCATAAGTTTGTATCTATCTATCTATCTATCTATCTATCTATTTGTCCATCTATCTACATTGTATCTATATATTTGTACATCTATCTAGCTATCTATATATATCTACATTTCTGTATGTCTATCTATCTTTTATGTTTCTACCCACCCATCTGCCAACCTATTCCTCAGCCTAGGTACCATTTTGACTTACATTATAATAGCTACCCAAGTTTCCCAGACTTACAGTTACTTTCCAAAGTATGTGAGATTCTGCAAATTATTCTGAATATTGAAAACAATTATATATTCATCTTTCATTTTGGACCAAGCATATTCAGTTTACTGCATTTAACTATCTATGATTTGGGGTAACAAAAATTTGCCTAACATTTTTGCCAATGATAGACAATTTCTTATCTATGATTCGTGGTATTAAAATGCCACTTAATTTTTTTCCAGTGATAGATGTAGGTAACTACATATCAGCTGAAGGAAGTTATTTGACGTGAATTTTGCTATGATTGTTTAAAGATGCCATGCCAAACGAAATTGTATGCTTAAATGTACTCCTTCATGAAGTGGAAAAAGGATAAAAATGTATACTTCATCTCATCATCTTTACACAGAGAATACCAAGCCAGGGCTTGTAGTCAAACTCCTCTCTTGTGAGACACACAGGGGACTGTATGTGACCCGGTGTCTGCCCAAGGTCAATGCAGGGTCAAAGGTCGATGATAGAGGAGATAAAGCTGGATGTAGCCAGGATGAGGAGATGTATGTTTTCTTCACCCGGAGCACTGGAGACCGGCTTGGGCTTGCTAGCGGTATGCTCGTAAGCATTCACACCCCTTGGTAAGTGTACTCAAATTTTATTTTTCAGATTGTGAGAGTAAAAACGCACAAAAAAAGTAGTAGTTTGTCAACCACTACGGAATATGCTTGAGATAAAAATTAAATTGTGAATAATGTAGTAGCTGACCAAAAGTGAGCAATAACCATACTCTTAATAGTCATTTACTTGTGATGAAATTCTTGAATTGTTTTGAAAATATACCTGATGCATAATCAGGAAACATTCACAACTCTGAGTTTTTGGCACCATTTATGAATAGAAATAATAACACTATGAGCATTCTCTTTGTTTGGTCAACTTAGTCATAATACTCTCTGTTCTTAATATGCATATTTAGGGTTAAATTTTGAATGGTCGGAACCCAATTAGTGCTATTTTCTGCCAAGAAAGTCTTTTCATTACCCAAACGGAAGAGTCTCATTACTTAACAATATTTTGTGATAATGTGAAAATACACAAAATATGAGTTTAAGCCTCACCTTTTCTCCGTTTGATACGGAAGATGGAGACAATTTTAAAAGGTTCCCGAAAAAAACAATGCATAATGCATCAATGTGCTTGTCAAGTGTTCTTTAATAGAGTCCACAAAGGTTTGATTTATTGTCGCCAGTTTTTGCTTTTGCCACATGACACTGGGCAAGATTTTTTATCATATTCTATAGCTGTCCTTTATTGCAGCGTACCCCAACACTTGATCAGAACTTCTTTTTGTAAGATACTTTCTCGGCCATGCAGTCCTTAACAAAAACATTGACCACAACTTCTCATATCAATCCTTCATTTCAATGCAGGCAGAAGCTATCCATTCCAGAGGTGAATAAACCTGTGATTCTATGCACCCACTTCTGTCGACGTTTGAACCTTGACCCAACTGACCTGGTGAAGAGCGAGCCAGCTCTTCCTGAATGTGTGACAGAGAATAGCAGATCACCTAAGGTCAGTGACAGGCATGTGATCTGTTGTGTTCCTGTAGGGTTCTTGAATTTTTGTTCAATGATTGTCAATGACTAAAAACATGCACCACTTTATGTAAACAACTGTGATTTTGACAGTAAAGGAAATTGCAAATTAAGAGAATCAAGCAGAATTAAGTAATGACAACTTTAAGAAAAGCACCAGTATTCAATATATCAGTATTTTTTTGAAAAGGAGTATGATATTGAATTAATCAGCAATTAAATTTATATATTTATTATTTTTGTTTCACTTACGTAATTAAAGCTGATCATAAGGTTTCAATATCAACCTCAGCATATTTCATGTAAAAAAGAAAATTTTTGGTTCAGTCTATTGTAATTCTTTTTCACCAGATGATATCACTTTCACGTCATTCATAATTTTACTAACATTATGGTAAATGGCGTTTGCTGAAAAATGTTGTTTTCAAAAAGCACCTTTCACTTCTTTGTGCTTTTTGCTAACAATCACTCATTGTGATATCACTTGATATGTAAGGGTGTGTTGCTAGAAAGTTGCAATCAATTGCAAGTTGTAGTTGATCAGCATACGCAAATCAAATTTATTGTTTCAAGCACATCTTGTAATAAGCATTGGCTGTGTGTGAATAAAGATATATGTTTCAACTTGCAACTGATATGCATTTGATTTGCAATTGAATGCAACTTTCTCGCAACACCCCTTAATCAGCCAATATCTGTAAACAATTTCAGGTGCTCAACCCTTTGAGACTATTCCCAGCTGCAATTAAAAACCAGTCTTCCCATCCAAAGGATGTTGCCAATGGAACAAAGAATATCTCTTTGTCTATTATGGAGAGTGTTAGTGAGACTGGCGCATGTTCATCTTCCGGTGTCAGCTTCAGAGCTACAATACAGAGGATTGTGACCAGGAGGCAGCAAACTTTGGTATCACACCAGTTTACAAGGTGAATATGAGTTTGTATATGAATGAGACTGGTGCATGATCCTCCTCTAGTGTCAAGTTTCAGAGCCATATAATACAAAGGATTGTAACCAGGAGGCACCAAGCTGTGGTTTTACATCAGTCTGCTAGGTGGGTCTTGAGTGAGTGTGTGAATGAGACTGGTGCATGTTCCTCCTCCGGTGTCAGCTTCAGAGCCACAGTACAGAGGATTGTAACCAGGAGACACAAAACTATGGTATCAAACCAGTCTGCTAGGTGAGTTTGTGTTTTAGAGACTGAATGAGACTGGTGGGTGTAACTTCTCTGGTGTCTGCTTCAGAGCTACAATACAGAGATTGTAAATAGGAGGCAGAAAACTGTGATATAACACCAGTCTGCAATGGAAGAGTTATACATGTAGATTGTTTTAGCCCTGGGATGTTGCTCAAAATCAATTGCAACTCAATTGCAACTTTCGCGCATGGTGTGAATATTTAACAAGACGCGCATGAAACAATGATTTTGATTGCCGTATTCCGGTCAACTGCAACTTGTGATCACTTGAAACTTTTGAACAACACCCCCTTAGACTGGTTCATGTTCCGTCCGTCATTTCAGCTTCAGAGCAATAATACAGATGATTTAAACAGGAGACAGCAAATTGTTCTCTCACACCTACAAAGTGAATAGTAGAAGAGTTAGACATTTCAAATGATTTGCCCTATCATTTCATGCATGTTTCCATTTTCATTTATCTTCATAGGACGACATTGAGCCGAAATTCAGTTCAGCCCCAAACCAGCCCCTCCCTCATCAAGTCACTCCTGCTTCAGGACAGAGAGGGTGTGGTTTGTGAGGTCCAACTGACCAATCAGATGGCAGAGAGCACCACCTGGCAGCCAGTCCTCCAATCAGGAGAGGGTAGTTCATACATATTCATGAATCTTAGGGTCANATTCATGACACCATTCATGAGAAATGCTGAACTACCGAAGCATCTCGCTCTGTTGTACAAGGTGAGAAATTCTGGTCCTACTGGTTATAAATCTGAAACATTCCATGATATGGCAGTCAAATTTGCATCAATTTTTTTCTTAGAAATTCATTTTCCAAGTTCCTGAAGTATTCCCCAGTGACTGTTTAGAAGAACATCAGCAGACAGCATGTTCTTCAAATTTTGCACGTCACATAATATTTTGTATCAGGCTGGGCCAAGTGAATGGATTAGTAAAATTTATTGCAAAAATTGAAATGTAATTGTTCTGTAAAATTTAGCACATAGCAAAATCTTTTGTGTGTGGTTGGTCAATTCATCTATCAGGCCATTATCTCATTCTTCCCTGTATTCTATTATTCCCTGATGTCTAGGGTACTCTGCGAGTGCTATTGGTGCTTCTCCATGATTTCTCTGAGTTTCTGTGTGATTATCATTTCGGCTTTTGTGATGTCATTCCACCGAACTGCATTCAGATGGATAACTTGATTCTTTTATTCACACCTCTCTTTCTTCATTGTTTCTCTCTGATATTTAGGGTACTCTGAGAGTGCTATTGGTGCTTCTACATGATTTCCCAGAGTTCCTGTGTGACTATCACTACGGTTTCTGTGATGTCATTCCACCCAACTGCATCCAGATGCGCAACCTGATCCTCTCAGCCTTCCCTCGTAACATGAGGCTGCCGGATCCTTTCACACCAAACCTCAAGGTAAGTCTAAAATACATACCATCCTGGAACATCTGGTTAGAAAATCGCATGTTGAGTCAATTGAATCAAAAGTTTTCACTAGGGAGAATTTGTGATTACAAAATTGGTTTGTTAAGTCATTCATCCAAAATATACCTCTACACTATTCCAAAAGGTTGAAATCTCTGGTGTAAGAGGGTTATTTGATGCAAACTGTTTGTTCACCTATGAGAAATGGGTGTTTGTGATGTATTTTTACGTTATGACATTGAACAGTTTGAAGTGTGTAAACATTAGGTGATGATGAATGGATTAAAAGGATTCAACATTCATTATGAACAAAGCATTTGTTTGCATTTCATTTTACACTGAACATAACTTGTTTCCAGCATACCTTGAAAACTATATGCTCGATTAAATTGTTCGAATTCAAAACTAAGTTGGCGAGCATAGGAAAAATGTAAATCAAAGAATTAGAACGAACGATATCTAGAAGACTCATTTGGTAGAATAACTTCTATAGTATATTTCAAACATTGCCATCATCATCTTGAGAGAAATTTTCGAAAGGTTAATCACTGAATATAATTTCTTTTGTCCATAGGTTGACATGCTATCAGACATAGCTCACCATCCTCGCATCTTGACCAGCTATATCAATGTCATCCAGCCGGCTTCATTCAAGAAGGTGAGAATTATGTCTTTCACCAGCTCCAAGTGTGAAGAACTTCCTTATAATTATTTCCACTTCTCTTGTTTCATATCATAGGATGTTGTAGTGATGGTGTAGGAGACACAAAACTAGGTTAAAAACATTTATCATAAAAATAGGTCCTAGGGTATTTATAGAAAGTGACAAATCAACTGTAAATCAATTGCAAATTGAACACATATTGTGTGTGATGCATGGTCTGTGCAGTATTATAATAGGCACATGTTGCAATGTCTTTGATTAGCCACTGCTGCTAAACTGCAATTTTTAATCAATTGCAACCTTCGAGCAACATCCCTTCTGAGTTGTTTCTCTGGATATTAACTGTTTTTTGTACAATACATAATCTCCAAAGGGCTTTCATTATTTAGGGGTATTGCAAAGTACAAAATCTCAACAATTTTTTTGCTGGTGTAATCTTGAACAATATTGATATGTTTCAGCATGACTTTGTGAAATAATGCTCTTTCCCATTCTTCTCTCGCACTCACCAGGACCTGGACTCATACATCAAGACACGCAGCCCAGTGACCTTCCACTCTGAGCTGCGCAGTCACATGCAGGTATCCCAGGAGCCAGGCCAGCGATACAATGTCTCTCTGATGAACGCACTGGTGCTCTACGTAGGCATGCAAGCTATCAACTACATTCAGAGCAAGGGAAGCACGCCCTCTATGAGTACCATCACGCATTCGTCACATATGGATATCTTCCAGGCGCTTGTCGTGGATCTAGATACAGAAGGTTAGTCATTACAAGGATTTCTCCGCAAAATGGAAGCTTTTGCGACATAATTTTTTTAAGAAAAGAGTGAAATTTGATCATGAATAAGTACTTGCAATAGTCAAATACCTCTTAATCTGGATGAAACTAGGGAAGTCTTCAAGTATTTGGTCTCATCTAGGCCTGGTCTCGCCCATTCCCTATATGTGCATAAAATAGAAGCCAGCAACATGTTTATGCTACTGGGGAATAAAAAAAAATCAGCTCTAGATCAGTTGATGGGAGGATGCAAATCTTCCCTATGAGCTCAAATATTCAAGGTAGACAGATGAATTATTGCTAGATGCCCATTTTTATTATCATAAATTCAAAGTTTCTTTTTATATTTATACAGGTCGCTACTTGTTCTTGAATGCTATTGCCAATCAGCTGCGTTATCCAAACAGTCACACACATTACTTCAGTTGTACACTCCTATACCTGTTTGCTGAAGCCAACACTGAGGCTATACAAGAACAGATCACAAGGTAACTACATTAGCCTTTCTTATCTTTGGTCTGGAGCATGACAAATGTACCCAAAATGGGGATAATAGAATGTTTTTATGACCTATTAAAAGAGTAAGTGTATCTTTGTCGTCTGCTTTCCCCATATCCTGTCAGTTCTATGAATAAGTCGACTGTTTAACAGATAGATTTCAAGATCTCTTTTGAAGATGTCTGTCAGTTGAAAGCATGTTATATATAATCAGAATATTCACATTTTCACAGTTTTTAGAGCCCTATATCATGCAGATTTGAATTAGAATAATACTCCTTTGTGTAGGAATGAATTTCAACTATTCCAATTACGAAGACACACTTTGTCATCTTATTTTTGTATCCATATCTTTCCATGCTGCCAAGCACCTTCATAGATCTATTCAGCAATTATTTTATTTTCTGCTTTTCGCTCCATATTTTAAATGTTATCCTTTTTATCCTCCTTCTTTCCACAGGGTGCTGTTGGAGCGTCTGATTGTGAACAGACCCCACCCGTGGGGACTTCTTATCACGTTCATCGAGCTCATCCGCAATCATCACTTCAAGTTCTGGAGTCACGAGTTTGTGCATTGTGCTCCTGAAATCAAGAAGTAAGTTTACTTTGCCTTCCTAGCATCAGTGGTGTTGAGGCATTGTTTACAGCAAACCCCTGATAGCTCTCTTCAAATCGTTGCAAGTTTATATTTTTTTTTAAAGATAATGATATGACGTGGGGGCCTATAAATGACAAGCAATGCTTTTCCATAGGCTCCCTCCACTTATCACTTTTTTTTTATAAAATGAACAGTTTTGTTGAAAAAGAAGAAAGATATGATGTCAAATACCTTTTTATTTTTACATTGTATTGTTTTGTTTCGTTTCTTTACATGTATTATACTATGATTTGTGATTTGTGTAAAAAATAAACATGAACTTGAACTTGATACAAGTATTTGTTATTTTCTACTACAAAATTAGATTAAGATAAGATTTGAGAAAATTTAAGAATTGTTCAACTTGTGCATTTGTTTGAAAGGTTACGATAAGGTAACAGCAAACATGAGAAACCAGGCTTGAAAGACCATTAACCCTTCTGATATCAATGATTATATTACAAAAGTATTCTAAAGATAAATGCTGTTTTTGTCCATTTTGAGGAATCATTATTCTTTTTATGATAAATCTTTAAAACATTTTAGGGGGAGTTATAAGACTTTTCTTTCTTTCCTCTTTACCTGCAGGTTGTTCGAGTCTGTGGCTCGTAGCTGTATGCAGCAGAAAGGAAGCTCTCAGCCAGGCATCACAAGGGACAATGCTGAAGCACATGAAACATAGCCAGACTAGCAACTAACTGATAGAGACTTTGGAGAATACACTGGATGAGTGATAATGTCACATTCTCTTCATAGTGAATCTTCAAATGTACGTCAACGGAACATGTGGAACCAACCCTCAGATGTTATTCCGAATATTCATGGATTCAGCCCTGGTGACACAGCTTTGGATTTCAAGAAAGGGATACCCTATTCGATTTTTTTTTTGTGTGCATAATTATGCATCAGACTTTTCAATTTTTTTTTTAATTTTGCTTTTATCTTATTAATAATAGTTTGGTTTTGTAATGCCCAGCAATAATTCATATAGGATTTGCTTCTCTCCCCAATTAGTTGTTGTTTTTCAAACTCTTACTCCCATACAGAACTAGCACCCCTTTTACCTTTGTACGTGAAGTGTTGCTGAGATCACTTTGAAATAAAAACTATCTGAAAGATGAGGTTGAACTTGAAAATTTTGAATTAAATGTTATCAAGTGGTGATTATTTTCTTTACATACTTTGAATGCTGCACAAGTTATACAATTATTTTGATGCCACTCTAAGTGAAGTCTCTTGATGTGATCATGTGAATGGACCATTAATGTTTTTATTTAATCATTCAACTTTGATGAAGCTGGAGATTACTAATGGTATTCTTTTAGTTCACTCCACAATTTGTTTTGGAAAGGTGCTCTACAACTATGCAGTTATGCTCAGAAAGATATGCCAATTTGCTAAATGTGGAGTTAAGCTCATTGAAAGTTTGGAGCTCATCAACTCTATGTTGGTTTTGAAAAAAGTTGAGGTACTAACTGAAATAAAAGCTTCTTCACCTCAGAGAACATCTCAACTTTTAAAACAGTATATAACATGTTGTGCCTTGTTTGTTACTAAAATCATTACAAATTTATTCATTAAAACTGGTAGAATTATAGGCATATTGCTCAAAATTATTTAAGCTTTATCATTGGCAATCCAGGTTTTTGTACGTGGACACTTCTGAACAGTGATGTATTAATCCCCAGTCACATTGAAGCCACGACCCAACACTTTTCTTTGTTGTTGTTTAACCAGTTGAGTCCTAGACAGAGTCGTGTTAAGTTGTGTAGAATCTGGGCTTGTATGTGACTAGGGCTTTTGAGTAAATACATATATGGTCAGAGTTGACTTAAAAAGCTAACTTGACTTGAGAAAACAGTTTTTGAGCAGCAGGCTCTATATCCTAAAACATAGGAATTATTCAATCAGAAAATACAATCAGTTTATCATATTTTCAATACAATCATCATTAACATTCATGTCCAATTATTTTTTATTGATTGAGACTAGTATGATCTTTTCTGAATGTCAGTTTACATCTTCTTTATTGTAGCATGTTGCAGCAACAAAGTAAAGTGTTGTTAGTTTCAGCTGTGCTGGCCAATGACCCACTATGTTGCCATCAATACATGTTGACATGTACTACATGGACCTCTATTCCAATGTTTTTCAGTGACATTAATATACATACACATTGTAGCATTCAGTTATCTATTGGATCTGTGTTACTTTTTCTATTTGTTTCCTGGGATATGTATTCCAGCTGAATTGCAAATCAACACATTTTTCTACAAGGGATTGCGCCTGTTTTGTCTTCATATGATTTAGGGTCCTTTCTAAAAATAAAAACCAACACACTAAAACGCATCTTTGTCTGTAGGAATTCACACTGGTTTTAGAAGACTTATTCTTTTAGTTCTTAGAAACCCATGGGAATTACAAGGATTAATGCTTGACTTTACTTAGTTGTACGTGATGGATATTGGAATATTATGTATTTGAACTCTGGCAATTTTTTTTAACCTTGATGTATTATCCATATGTATTTTACCTTGTCCGGAATTTCAGTTATTATGAACGCTTATCGCTGTAAAGTAATCATGCCCACATTATTGAGAAAATACAGTTAACCTCGCTTTGATACGAATCTGTTTGACCAGCAAAAGTATGATTTTTTTATGCAATTTGAATATTAGAGAAGGCAAACTAGAAATGTTTTGCCAAGTTTTGATGCTGAATTGATTTGACTCACAATTTTAGCAAGGTTGACTGTACAAAATCTGCAAGCCAAAACCCTACTTAGAGAAGAGTGAATGAAAGTAACGTTTGGGAGAAGAAAACCATGGTTGATATATTCACGTCAGTGCATTACTACCAAGATTGTATATATAACATGTATGTAGCTAACTTTCAGGACAGAAAGCATTGTGCCATGCCTCAAGAAATGAGAGCTCTTCATCCTTCCGAGTTGGTTTCAGGCGTGGTGGTATTAGAGTAGTAAAATTAGTGATAGATCGCCCAATGCTCCTGGCACCAATTCGGTCGGATGAGTTGTTGGTGGTGTTGGTCCATTGTTTGTAATTATTTGTAGTTATTAAATGTGAAGGGGTATTGATGTGAAGCAATGAGTTATGATCACAAAATGTAATTAGGAAATGCTTGTACTGATCATTTGTCTTATCTGTCTTTTCTGCAAATATTTGAAATAAAAATCAAGGCATGTATATGAAACATGTAAAAGAAATTAACTGCTTGTTTGCATTTTCTATCGACTTGAGAAGATGTTAATATGTATGTATTTATGCATTATGATGGAGGAGAAGAAACGAAGTGGAGAGGCTTGGATGAGGATGGGTGGAAATTGACTATGTGAATTATTACAAAAATTGTCAAGTGGGAATTATCTGAGAGTTTGCTTTATCATACTGGGAGAGAGTGATGTTTTATAACTCAACTCTTGCACAATAGAGATAAAGAAATGGGAGAGAGAGAGAGAGAGGAGGAGGAGAAGGAGGAGCAGAGGTAATTGATTATGGATGGAAAGAGAGTGGGTGAGATGGGGGAGATGACAAGCAAATGGAGATTTGAAGAAAAGAGAAATGAGCTGAAGAGAGATGGATATAGGAAATGAAAAGAGAGAGATGAGATGAAATAGAATGAGAGAAAGAGAAAGGAAATTATGTAGAAGGAGATAGATATGCTGTCATCAAGACGCTGTAGATGTCACATACTTTTGCAGCTTATTCGACAGTATACCCACAGAATTATGTTGTCGGCGAATGAAGAAAAATGAAATGAACAAATCGAACATTTTACCAAATTCTGATAATCCATTAAACATATTATGAATTATCAAAATGTCAATGAAAGCTTTTGATGGGGATCATTGAGTCAGCAACTTTGACATCTGTGATGATTTGTTAGACAACTCTCTGTTCATCCTTTATATCAGATTTCACATTTTTCTGCTTTTTCAGAAAACTCAAAATGTTTTTGTGTTGCGTGAGTATGGAATACTAACTCTGCAATTTGAAAAAGAATCATATTGAACCCCTTTATTCTAAATTTGATATCAATCCATTTTGGATAATTTTGAAATGAATGGGGAGTTGTCTGTTACTATATAGGGCCTACTAATTTGCCAACTCAACAATCCCCATCAGAGAGTATCAGTGAAAATTTCTAAACTTTGAGATTTTGCTCAAACTTTCACAGTTTTTGTCATCTCGCCTTTCTTCATTTACCAACTGACAGGAAAAATATGCCAAGGGTTGTGATCCACTTTGACAATACGTGCCTTAAAGGATCATCCGGTAATTTTTCTAGTACACCGGATGCGCGAGATCACTGCTGTACTGAAAAAATACCTGGACGATCCTCTCCGAAATGAACAACCGTAAGGGCAAGTATTATTGCAGGATGAAAAGTAATCACAGAATTAATGGTTGAATAGTGAGAGCAAGGCACAAACTCACATCAGTCTTTTCATTTTTATGAACAAAAAGTAGACATAGAGGGAATTTTGCCAGAGTGAATTGAGAGGTAGCCTGTAATATGAGTAGTATGAATGTTACTGGGTTTCAGACACAGTATAGGATAAATATTGACCCTCATATTCATAAATTGATGCAGTATCAAGCACACACTGTGAGGGGGGGGTCCAAATTTTAGCTGATTAGCTTTTCTCCTTGCTTGTCATCCCTTTCCCTCCTGGGAGCAGGTGACCATTCCTTGGAGGCACAAAATATGCAGAGGGGGCAATATCAGATAATTACCCCCTCTTTTTCTTGTCACCCCAATATACC
>BQKZ01010530.1:15738-29960 GCA_036244855.1 Temnopleurus reevesii | reverse complement strand
CAGTATTACACAGGAATGGTTGGGAAGTAATACCAGCAGATGACACACATGACTTTGCAGAGGTATACATATTTTTGATTACTGATAACACTTTGCCTTTTACTCCTGACTGGACTAACTTGTACCAAAGTGACATACGATCAACCGTGTCAAATGCTTTTCTAAAATCTATGAAGGCACAATAAATCCTCTTCTTGCGAGATAGATAAATATCTACACTGTAATAGTGCCTTCATTACAAAAATATGATCCATTGTGGAATAGCCTGCTCGAAAGCCTGCCTGTTCCTCGCCGAGCTCCGACTTATCTTCAAAGAACAGTGTAATTCTTCGATTTAGTATTGAAGTAAATAACTTCCCTAGACAGCTTAAAAGGGTTATGCCACGGTAGTTATCTGGATCCATATCTGAACCTTTATTTTTGAAAATGGGAACAATTAAACCAATACTCCAGTCATGGGGCACTACTCCACTCGTTAACACAATATTGAAAATTTGAACTATTACTTCAACTGCCAGAGCTGATGAATTTTTCAAAAACTCATTTCTAACTTGGTCTGCACCACATGCCTTGTTATTTTTCAATTTTTTAATCATAAGAACAACCTCTTCAGTTGTGATGGGTGCATCCAATTCATTGTCATCAGCTAAATCTACATCTGCCTCATGTTCGATTGATAACTCTTCTCTAGGTTGAGCCTTATTCAAGCCTTGGAAGTGATCCACAAATTCAGAAATTGAGACTTTACTGGTTTTCGTCTTTTTTGAACTGCTACTTAAAAGTTTCCAAAATTCCTGTGGATTGGACTTCTTAGATGTTCTGAGACTATTATGAAATGACTTATTATACAGGTTCCTTTTACTTTTCAGCAATTTTTTGTATTCCTTGGATGCATTATTAAGTTCCAAATTAAGGACCTCCCTATTTTGGAGTGGTGTGTCTTTTCTTTTGCGTTTCAACCTATTTTTATTCCGAAAATACATGTCTCTTGCTTGTTTACATTCATAATCAAACCAAGGTTTGTTTTCTTGGTTGTTAGTCCTTTTCAGATGCTTAGATATTCGATATGTTTTCTTTTCACAAATGCCGGCCTCTATGGCAGCATTTACAAAGGAATCTGAGAGGAGTGAACAAGAATCATCCACATTGTGCTGAGAAGGAGTACTTTCCGTATTGTCAAGGTTATCTAGCAAGTTCATTAGAGACCTATCTAAATTCAATCTAAATTGTTTTGCTTTCTCAGAAGACCAGTTAAAAGACAAATAACTTCCTTGCTCTGGTGGCTGTGTTAAATTATCTAATGTTTCAGTCTTTTGGTGGTCAGCAGCACCACAATTGCCAAGCAACAGAGAAATCGGGCAGTGAACATCTGACATACATTTATCAAATTCATCAATTTCAAAATGTAGTATTCTTTCAAAAAGGGGAGGAGAAGCAATTACATAATCAACTACACTCTTTCCCCCATTTTTATTGTAACAAGTAAAATTTCCAACTCCCTTGTCATTCCCTAGTCGGCCATTAACAAGCTTCAAGTCAAAACTTTGACAAATATCTAACAGTTTAATTCCATTATTATTTACAAATGTATCTTTATTATGCCTTTCGGTCATGAAGCCTTTATCAACAAAATAACTCTTTAAATCACTATTTTCATTGGAAGCACTAAATCCAGAAATATCAGATATGATATCTTCAATGGTCATAAAATCATCAAGCAAACCCGTTCTTGCATTAAAATCACCTGTCAAACAGAAAGGAACATCATACTTGACTCGTAAAGCTAACAAATCCTGGGCTAAATGATCAAAGACCTCAGTAGAATGATGGATAGAACCTTCACATGGTAAATAAACTGCTCCTAGTATAAAATCAAACCCTATGTAATCTTTATCAACATAAATCCATAATATTGACTCAGACACAGTCCCAATAAGTTTTGTTGTATAGGCAAGTAATCTATCATGTACTAACACACAAAGGCCATGGAAACCTCCGAGCCTGGAGTTGACATTATTTTTCAATACATAACTTTGAAAATTAGAAAGGTGTGAGCAGTTCAAGTCTGGGGAATCCTTTTTGGTTTCAGATAAACATATGATGTCATAGTCCTTGAGGGTGAAGTCCAAAATACCAGTATTAAGTTTACTCTGCAAACCATTAACGTTCAAACTGAAGATTGATAAGGTTGATGACACATATTTTGATTCCTGATGAGGGTCGAGATTTCCCTATGCCTCTAGGTCGACAAACAGTCCGCAGCTCTTCAACTTGTCCTCATCCCAGCCAAGCACCCGGAACATGTCTTCTGGACAGGATAATGTGTATTTCCTCCCAGGCGACCTATCCTGCTTCAGTATGCAAATCACTCTCCCATCGACAATCCAGGCTTTCTCCGTATTTTCGTCGTTCTTAACGACCCGGAGAAGCTTAGCTCGACCAGGCGAAAGATGCTCTCCCACAAAGACCTCACTAAACTTCTTTGATTCTTTCAGCTTTTTCTTGCTACGGAGAAGCCGGAGCCGATCGTCTTGGCGGACGAACCTCGCAAGAATGGGACGGGGGTTCCTGGTTTTTCAGAGGAACTTGCCTGGAGGCGACCGATCCTGTAACTGGTTTTGACATCCTCCACTTTCAGTTCTACACCTGCCTCAGTTGCAATATCAACCATCACCTGATTGGTGGATTCGCCAAGGCACTCCGGCACCCCTCTAACGATTACGTTATCTCGCCTCTGTTCCTGTTCCAGATTCATGAGTTTGTCATCATGTTGTTGAATGATCCCTTTAAGTTTAGGAATGTTCTCAGGCTTACCGCTTATTTGCGTGCTAATGCCCTGTAACATTGGCATCAACGCAGCAACTACCGCCTTCACAATGTCTCCCACCAGTTCTCTTTCCTTTTTTTCTTGACGAGAGGGGAGCAGATTCATAGCGCCCTCAACGATATCATCCACTTTAAGGTTGAACTCCACTCCCTCCTCCTCAACATTCAGTAAGTCAAACCTGTTTGACGATGTACTTGTACTTGCCATGATAACCAAACACAAAAACAAGTGTGTGGGGCAGAAGAAAACAAAAGTGATGTGGCAGAGCAATCAAGCACAAGTGGCGATAATATGAGTTAAATAAGATTATGGTCAAAAACTAAATCCTTTAATGTATATACCTGACCAAGCATTCCTCCTAAAATGTTCAAGGACACTGAACCATAAATCACTCAAAAAAAGGTCAGTTTGTGTCAGTAGTCAGCACTTCAGCATGAGGATATCGTTGGTCATGTTGGGAACATTTAACAATGACACCGTCCCCAAGGATAGCGGTCTCCACCTCAGCAATATCTGGCTCACCCTACTTGACAAGGCTAATTAATTAGCCCACACACAATTAAGACACCCAGCAGGGTTGTGCAGCCAGCCGTGACCACCCCACACCAGTCAGAGTGTGCGGGCAACCAACCGTGACCAGGCTAATTACTTATAATTAGCCCACACACAATTAAGACAACCAACAGGAAGTCTTCTATTGTTGTGCAACCAGCCGTGACCACCTCACACCAGCCAGAGTGTGCGGGCAGCCAACCATGACTAATGCGCCTAAATTGACCTATGAGAGACCATTGTTTTCCCGCCAGAAAACATGCACTGCATTTGGATCCTCCAGAAGTCAATAAATAGGCCTCTCGATCCTGACTTTACTCATTCTCTTGAAAACGATGAGAACATGCTCATCGAAACGTCGAGAGTGGGTAGGTCCTTTTCAGGACCACTCACATTTCCAAGAAAGATAACTCGTTGTACCGTGAATCATTATTCTCATCATTCTTCCACGAGTGAAACCTTCAAACAATATCTACTTTACATTCTTGACACATTATATTGCTCTGTCATTTCTGCTTGAATAAATTACGACGGGTCGTTTCATGAGTGAAAATCAAATTTACAATTAAAATCACGTTTTAAGGAATTTTATTTGACGGAGTATCATAAATGTTAATCATACCAACTCTTTACCTATCTGAGCTCATCCTTCTTCAATTTTCAGACACATACGAGCTTTAATCTTTGTGTTCTTGGCGATTTTGGGTATCAATGTAGGGACTATTTTCGTCATATACATAAGTAAACTGTGTAAATCATTGAAGTGAATCAAGACAGTCGCACACAACATGTCGTCATCAAGTTTTTCCTCCCCCGCAAAGTTATTGATCCCGGCCGTGTTTGGGAGGGGGTGGACAAAAAGTTTTAACATGAATTTGTGCAATAGCGAAGTTGAATGTAATTTTAAATTATCTCTACCTGTATTCTCCATCAACTTAGTTCTCGATTGAGGCATAATGTAGGCATTTGCGAATTCGGTCAAGCTGAGGACTTTAAATTTCAGTGTTCTCTACGAAATTAAAACCTGTACATGTCATTCGTTTTCAAAGTAGGCCTAAGTAACAATCAGTAAATAATTTTACTAGCTTCAAAAACGTTGATCGTTTGGATTGATTAAAAAGATATCAATTTGGTACACATTAGGATAACTTCAAAAGTGTAATAGTTTAGCGGAAACTACCATGCCCCAGGAAGTACAAAACCATTGTAATCAAACCATAAAATTGCGCTGTTATATATCGGTCAATATTTGCATGATGATATTCGTGTGTCTCTCGAAAGAAGAAAAGCTTGTTTATGATAGAGCTCGTTGCAACGTATGGAAAGTTTCATTTGTCAAACACAAGAGCGTAACATTCAATTTCCATCTATTTTGGAGTTTCGAATCCCATTTATTCCTGTATAGGCTGTCGAAAAAAATGTAACCTGCAAAACATCGTTTATGGCAAGTCATTATCTTGACATGATTAAATTTCAGTGTTCTCTACCAAATTAAAACCTGTACAGCTCAAAATAAGTAACAATCACTAACATAATTTCACTAGCTTCAAAAACGTTGATCGTCTTGGATTTATGAAAAATGTATCCATTTGGTCAACATTAGGATAACTCCAAAAATATCTCTTAAATGCACTATTTTGTTGATTATCAAAACCTGGGCATTGAAAAAGGTAATGAAATTCATTCCCGATTTGATTTAGAAACTAAATCTAGCGCGCGTTTATGTATTCTGCAGTCAATTTACAACGCTAATCAATGATGTAGTTGCGCAGTAGCATAAACTCACAACCGTTCTGCGCATCTCATCCAGGGGGTGATTATTAAATGACTGATTAGTGCTTTATTGCCTTCAGTTTCTCTCTACAGTGAAAAGAAATGGTATATAATGCTTAATTAGGCCCAAAGTGCCTAACGACGCCCAATTTGAGGATATTTAACATCAAGTTTGTTCTGCTTTAAGCACAATACTGGTAGCTGCCAGTAGTATATCCAGTGATATCATGATTTGTAATGTCAAAATACATTGATAAAAAATCGTAACCTATAAGCTTCGCCAATTTTTTTTATTTGGTTTGTTAATTAATTTGGGATTTTGTGAGCCGAGAAGCGAGGAAACTCCCTAATGTAACGTTAGAGAACGTCGTCGCTGTAGGTCGCCACGTGAAGGAGGTTCCCTGCCGGATGCATTTATAAAATGATTAAATTTTACGGTTTATCTTCTTGCACGCTCTTTTTCTACATTTTGTATTTGTTTATTGTCTCTCAAAAATAATCAGATAAATACTTACACGCACCCACATATACACACAAACAAAGTTAATAAAATACTTTTCATTTGAATAATGATAATTTCATAAACTCCTCAATGTATACGCTTGGTATATGTGTATTATATATTTTTTTACTTTCATGAATCATAAAATCTGAACATCTGAACGCCCTTATTTCCATGATTTCTCTACAAGGAAATTGAGAAGGACGAGAGTCAGATGGGTTATCGGAAGGGCCATCGAGCCGCACCTTTCTCTATCGTATCGAGATGTGGTGATGTACGAGTGGCATGTCGACACAATGGACAGACTGTTGCTGATAAGGTAAGACTTTAACTCATCAGATGCGGAGCCAGGGGATGGAAGGGAATGACACTCACCGTAAAAGTATGAAAATTGAGAAACAAAATAGGAAAACGGAGGGAAGGAAGCATCCACCCCCTCTAAAAACAGTTGTCCACCCTACGATGAAAATGCAACTGTGACAACGCGCCTGGAGGCGATGGTGGAATGATTATGACTACATTGCACATGCAACGAGGAGCGTTTAAAATGTTGGAGCTTGTTAGTATTATGTTTTAAATTTATAATTACATGTCAATGAATCGTAGAGTTAATGGATACATCCGCCATGATTAATCAAATATTGTGGTACTAGTCATCATAATATCAATGTATGTGAACCTTCATCCCTTGTAGAGCTTTCAGCAGAATCAACAACGTGAAAACACGAAACAATTTTTGGTTAATATTACGGGGTTTTATAAAATGAACTTATAATAGCTAGAGGAATGTTAATGTCATATTTCGATATTTATGAAAAATATAAACGACAGTGAATAAGGTTTTTCAATGATGCGTATTTGTAAGTCATTGTTCAGTTTTTCTTTTACTTTCCTTTCCATGTAAGCTGCTGTCTCTGAAGGATGTTCGAAATGGTTTGAGACAAAGTACGCCAATACCAGTTACCCCTGACGAAGATGACTTCGAAATCACCATCGCACAAGCCGGAATATACCAAAGTGTCTGTCTTTCTATGGTGTTCATGATTAAATGCACAGGTTTGGTTTGATTGTTGTTGTTACCAAAATTGATTTTAAAAATATCAGGCACTGTGATTGGTCCCAAAGGTAAATAAATTCCTTATTCTAAGGCACGATATCATTTTAAGATGCAAATAATCCCGCCTTTTTCCGCGTGCAGATACTCGGTATTTGGGAAATTTACAGAGTATCTTTTGATCTTGTAAAATGATAAAGTTCTCGATAAAATAAATAAAAGATAACATTTGGATACTACGTATCATTTTACAATTTCTAAGTTTTGTTAGATAATATGGGATTTTCCGGCCAAATTCACAGGATTTTCATTTGAATCAATACTTTTTACATTTGAATTAGCAGATTAGCGTAGATCGTTTTTGCCGTGCAAATTGTGATTCATTTTTTTTTCATCACATTTGCGACGATTCTCGAATATTTGTGAGGTTTTATCATTCGATTGAGAAATGTGTCAGTTAGCATTCAAAATAGTCAGTGATCATCGGAGCGTCATTTATAGCTTTTAAATTTAGCGGCTGGCATTCTTTTTCTGAAAGATATCATTTAAGTTAAGAATGCAGGGGAGTAATACACGGGAATGCGTGGAAAGTGTTTTACAATCTAGGGAAAAATTAGCTTCTTTGTACAGTTTTGGACCGACAGCAGATTGATGGCTAAAGACTCAATTTTACAGACTCATCTGCTCATGTTCCAAGCCCCACTCATTTTATGTAACTCTTTCTTTCCCCGTCACCCACGATGAATATAAATCAGATCAATCACAATATAGACAGATATATACATCATTTTCATTACTTTCATTTTATGTGCTTAGACTGATTGATAAGTAAGCTTAATTTCATTCTTAAGTTGATCATTATTGGAAGTCCTTGCATTGATCAACCATTGTATGGTATGAATTCATACAAAAAATAAATAGAGGAGAAAATTGATCAAAGATTGTATAAAAAGTAACTAAAAAGAATTTTGTAGATAAGAGAGAATTAACAAATAAAGAGAAAATATCATGATCACTGAAAACGCCCCGGAGCAAATTAAAATGCAAAATGCGCTAATTTGATATACCAGAAATGAATTCGAACGATAAAGTCATGCTGCCGAGAGACGGAGAACGGATTTGTGCTTAATAAAACGACCGCTTCACAAAAAAAAAAGGCAAATTATCATCAATTAGAATGAAAATACCACGCATTCAAATGAAAACATCATGGATTCATAAGCAAGAAAAAGGAATTTAAACCAGGGATTTCTCCGAGTTCACGGAATATGACGAATTTGAAATAAAAGAAAATTAAATCCAATGCTATTATTACGATTTTAGCCGAGAAATCCTATATTATAATGTACGATAACATTTGTCCATGGTTGTTTTGTATTTGATATATATGTGTTATCAGTGGAAAATATAATAAGTAGTTTATAAAGAACACTTGCGACTCGTAAGACAGCAAGGTCGGCCTCGACGTTGACCTAAGTTTTGACCTTTCGTGCTCTTAAAAAGGGCTTTTATTTTTTAGTTTTAGATAGACATATTATCAAACAAGCACTTAAAGGTTTACGTACCTAGCTGGTAAGATTGTGAATATTTATTTTGCGAGAGTAATCACACACCCCTTCCTTTAATATAGTCATCACATTATATAATTGAATCTCTTTGTAATATAGTGATCACGTTTTGATATTGTAACCACGGTCAAATCACTTCATAAATTAGTGGTTTGGTTATCTACAATCTGCAAAATATACTATCCAAAATCTGCAGTCAACGATATCGTCCTTATTTTATGAAAAACTTAGTAGCTTAATAACATAAGTGACGCAGTCTCTGAACACAGGCCCTGTATAATGTGCCGCGCAATTGCAACACCCAAATTCCAGTGGTCTGACTTTGGGTCAATTTAAAATCAGACCATACGTTCTATTGTCTCTCACTTGGAAATAATTAACACGAAACATGAATAGTCGAAAAATTAAGTCGAGCACAAATTTGATGTTCCTTGGTAATGCTATGCAAATCGGAACCTTGCAATTGTTGTGTCAGCTCAGTTGAATACACGGTGTACGAATCCATTGTCTGTGGCCCACTTAATTCTTCGGAAATAGTTTATATCATGTTAATTGCATTTGACTATTTAGTTGATAATTGTTAGAATTAGTATAAATACATATATAAAAGTCAATTCTCAATAATAATGTTTTGATCGTATCATTGATACTCTTTATCATAAGATGTATTTTTGGATTATTACATTTTAGCATGCAAAAGTAGCATTCTAACTTAAAGGGATAATTGTCAGGATCTTGATTGTCATGGTATTCTCTAACTTGAAACGCTAGGAAGTTTGCATTTTTGCATCATTTCATAATTTGAACCTCTGTATAATAAAATCACTTGGCTCAATGACTTATTCCAAGTCCTTTAAATATATAAAACTCTTGACACTGTTGATTACCTAGAGAACCCTTTTTTATTTCATTATTTATAGATGACTTACAAAGATGCATTGAGAATGAGGAGACCGTGTTTTTCAGGTGAGTAGAATAACCTATTGTTTTGAATTGAAGAGAGTTTAACAGTTATCATACGATGTGCAAACATAGAGCTAAAATTAAACCAACGTTCATCCGATCATTCATTTTAATGTTCAGTCACAGAAGCATCGACCACAGCGCATCTTCAGATCGTGAGATGTATCACATTGCTGAAGAACTGTCAGTGGATCAGTACTATAACTTGGGAGTGGCACTCGGCTTCAGTATCCAGCAGCTACTGGCTATAGAACACCATAGCTTTATGGACAGACAGAAGGCTGCTTATCTAATCTTCATACGATGGAGGAATGCTCAGGAATCGGATAAAGACGCGAAAGAGATTCTTCTTTCAATCAAGAAGTCTATTGAAACATCTGATGCAGAAATTGATCTCGCAAGTATGTTCTCTGGAATAATTCGGATATATCAGAACGCTTACCCAGCTGAAATTTCCCCATGTCTTTATGTAAAATCCTCTTATGTACTTTGCGTTCGGCGACTATATTGCCTCGGCGCTTCTTCTCAGAAATACTTCATTTATCGGAAAACATTTGACTCCTTGCTTAATATAATTATTACTATCATTTCAGTCATTGATTGTTCTTAATGAATCTATTTTTTATGATAATATCAAATAATCACTTCTAATTTCAAATAGTCATGATCAGGAACTGGTTTAGGCGCTTTTAAGCAATTCGCTAAATCATATCTATTATCTTTTTCTTTCTATGTACGGTGATTTTTGCGAATACGTCATGATGCATTAGATGTTGACACCTTCGGGTAAGTCGCCATGTAAATTGTGACACATTTTTAGGGACATTCCTATCTCCAGGAAAGACGCCTCGTTGTATCGTGAACCCTTCTTCTCATTATTTACTTACGAGGGAAACTTTCAAGCAATATATGACCCAATATTTTTCTTAATTATTATTATTTTGGGGAAAGCTGAAGGGGTGTGAAAGTACAGAAAGTTAATTTATACGATCCATATTGGGAAAGGGTAATTGTTGTTACCTGAAACATCTTCAACAAGAATATTTGGGTTGTGAACTAAAAGATGAATATCGCTTTCACAGCAAAGAGATAAGAGCCAAGAAACCTTGTTTCAGGTTGTGTCGACGCATGTGTTGAATTTTAAGTGTCCTCATTGTTCGTTACTAAGGTAACCATGTATGACCATCACAGAACGCTGATCAGTCATATGCTCTTAAAAACGGATCGGTGAAATGATATTATTGAATTAAAAGCGGTGTTCAGTGTGTTAGTTTACAATTAACCAGGACATTGAAGAATGTTGCGAATGGTCATTTTACAGAGACATTCCTGATAGTATACTGATAACTCTGGCTGAGCAGCTCAATACAGACAAGTTCTTCGAACTCGGAGAGAAGCTGGGGTTTAGCCGAATACAATTGGAGCACATAAAACATCGGACTCTTTCCAATTGCAAAGACGCGGGTATTCAAATGCTAAGCAAGTGGAAGGCTTCTCAGAAATCAGGGTATAGAGAAATTCTGAAACGAGTCTGGGAATCTGTCCAAGATGTACCCGTTGAAGATATAACTGAAGGTATTTTTTTCGAAAATCTGTTCATATTAGGCTGTATCCTTTTAAGTAAAAACTGTTGCAATGTTTGTAATAATTGTATTTGTCTAAGTTCGTCTACCTTGTGAATTTTGGCATGACAAAAAAGTATGATCCTCCCCGAAATCTCAGAAAAACCTCTTACAGTGCCCTAACGTGCATACAAAGTTATATGGAGAGCGGTAATTTTCTCATGCTGCTCCGTCACTCTGGAACAATATCCCACACTCACCCACAATACCGAAGTTTAGATCCTACTTGAAAACCTACCTATTAAAAAAGCACTGTAAATGACTTCGTCCAAATTGAATGGCATCTTTAATTTCCTACTTTTCATTTCTTTAAGCGCATAGCAACGCAATGTCAGTGATATTAAAAAATCAACCTTGTATAACCACAACTATTTCACTAACAACGAAATGATAATACCAACCTAAAAATCACCGGTTCGAGTATCTGATTTTCTTTATTTCATTTTAGATGACTTAGAACAGGATTACAGACTACCAGATGTAGAAGATGAAGACCAAGTCAAGTACACACATACATCTAGTGACATGGAGATAATTGGAACCTCCCAGTCCTGTAAGTATTCGATTTGTGAGATGGTGAGCTTTATCTGTAAAGCTAAAGCATTTATAAAGTTCACTAAGTTTCAGGGACAAATATTGTCTTTTTTTTGGGGGGGGGGGGGGGCAATAAGAATGTATTTACTTTATTACACATCGATTAGATGATATAAATGTATTAAACATAACGATTATTATCTCTGCGGATTGTCACTGCAGAACTTAAAATTGCTACATGCCGTTTAACAAATTTATATTGAAAAAAAATATAATTTTCGGATTGTTACCCAATAAGATAGTTTAATAGCTACCGTATTATTTAACTCAGATCAGTAGCTGAATTCAAGTCATTGGACAATTTATCACACTGTTTGATAACTGATACAGCAAAACAAGTTTTTTTTTAACAAACTCCTAACAACACAGCTTGGTTATATTCCGCAGAGTAAGACATTTCTTAATACCATCATCAGGACTTTCGTCTCTGTGAAATCTTAATTGAGTGTCCCAACTTCTTTTTTTAATCTTAATTTGCTCGAATATTCCACACTGTCAGCAAATTATAAACTGCCTTTATCTTATTATAAAGAAACAAATCATATCTATCTAACGCATCTTGGACAGGTGCATTTACCACCCCATATACGCAAAAGACATTGATTACACAATTACTAACGTAATAAGTGAACTTAATTTTTATATTGTTTGTAAGAAAAACAATCACCGGTAAATAATCTTTTCTTATTCCCGTAATGCTAAACAGTCTATTGTTCTTTTTTTTTCAGGTGATTATGTTGGTAATGCCGATGCACGTGCTCAAACGACGTTCGTGACAATGTCTGGCGGAGCACCTAGCTCGGATGAGCTTCACTGTATCATACGTCCAATCACACGGATCTCGATGGCATTGGAAGTAGGGAAATCCCTTCCACTGAATGATGACGTCATTATCAGTCACTTTGATGTTTCCAGCGTATCGGTACTGCAGAACATAGCTCGGCAGCTGCTAGTTCGAGCGACCAAAGACCAATTGACACATCTCTTCCAGACATACGATGTTCAGAATACTCAAGAAGGTATGAAACTTAAACTTGATTCAATAAAAAATTGTAGAAATACTCTTTGCAAGTATGTGAAGTCTCACCAATTGCTTACAATCGCCAGGTATGCAAAGTATTTTTCTTATTTAATCAAACGTGTGCGGGGGTAGGTAACCAAATGCCGTAGGTCATCATTCTTCTCGGTTACCCGTGATTTTGGGCATTACTCCATCCTTGTAATAAATGAAAAGTAACCCCAAATGATGAAGTGAAAAATCAAATTTTCCATTCACTTTTATGTTTGTCAATTGTTTTCTTATCGTCTACCTCCCTCTATCTAGATCACCGACTTCTGGTTACTGTAAATTTATGCACATTTGAAAAATCAAATTTTTCATTCACTTTTATGTTTGTCAATTGTTTTCTTATCGTCTACCTCCCTCTATCTAGATCACCGACTTCTGGTTACTGTAAATTTATGCACATTATCGGTTAAGCATTGTTAAACAAACTACGGTAACGTTTTAAAAGAAACTAAGTCTATACTCACCCTTGATAGATACCTACAGTGAAATGAGTTGCAATGGTTTACTAAACATGTCAAATTCCATGTTTACTTGCAGTTCATGACCAAATACCCCAGCAGATTTGTTCCAAGTCGGAATTACTGGACCTCTGCAAGCACCTGAACCTGGAAGCATCTACTGTTTTACGGGCTATGTGTAACATCTATTCAACTCCTGCCAATTCAATGAGACGTAGTGTGCTGAAGATGCTCAAGGAATGGGTGGAACGAGAAGGTGGAACTAGAGAGAGGCTACTAGAAGTAGCTCAGGCTTTCCGATTCAATGAAGCAGCGGACAAAATCGCTAAAAGTAATCAACCATTTAATATTCAATTGTTCATTTTCCTCTTACGAACCAATCATCGATTCTCCTGCAATCAATGAAATTATATTGACTGTCATTGCCTTAAATTACCATCAACCGATTAAACGATAGATTTCATTAGATATTGTTTGAAAACATAACCCTAATCGTAACAGTTATACAGAATAAACGGTTCTCATCTTCACCCTATAAATGGCTCAGTTATCTAACTTACATGTATGCAGTAACCTATTGGATACTATTGGCAGTTGTTGTGGATGATTTATTCCCCTTTTTGTTCCCCTCCAGACTTAAAAGAAGACCCGGGTTTGAAGAATCCCTTCTCGCATCGGATCATACACCACAATGGTGGGAAACTCGAGCTGAGCGATCTAGGTGTCAGGGTTTTTATCCCCGCAGGAGCCATACCTAAAGGCATGAGATCAGTGGTCACCATCAGGGTACCAAACCACGGGACTTCATTGATTCCTCTGAGGAAAGGAGAGGCACTCATCACACCAGTCATCGAATGTTCTCTCACACAAGACTTGTCCAAACCTGCAACCATAGTCCTGCCTCATTGTCTTAATCAAACACAAACTGAGTCCTTGAAAGATGTTATCATGTATACGAAGACAAAACCAGGTAGGGATAATAAATACCTCATAGTTTATTACGTACAGGTTGGCAGGCGCGGTGCCATAGGTGTTCAGTGCTTTAAAGTAGCCCTGATAGCAGACCGACGTCTGTATGACGTCAAATACACGTCGTCCCACGACGAGTAAGTCGTCATTAAGACGTCGTGTACAGACGTCTAAAAGACGAAAACTTGCACCAACGCAAGACGTCTTCTAAGACGTCATATTTTGTCGTCTTTAAGACGACATACTGGTCGTAGGATTACGTGTTTAAGAC
>BQKZ01010529.1:16876-31060 GCA_036244855.1 Temnopleurus reevesii | reverse complement strand
GGCGGAGGTAGATCCTCATACTTTGGTAGCTTCCACTCACTGCTCGATCCCATTCCTCCTATAATACCGGAGTATGGGGGTGGTTCGGGGAAAGCCCCCACCGGAACATCCCCCGTCATGACGTGTGGATAGGCGGGCCTCTCCTCGAAGCCCTGGTTCTCGCTGTGTTGGAGTGTGTCTGCGTGAGCCAGAATCTTTATAAAAGGAGGAAAAGAAAGAAAATTGGTTCTAACAATGAAATACAACTCTGAATTATCTACAATAATACGTATCTAAGACCTATTCGTGAGAGTAAGCAGGTGTCACGTCCTAGTTCTTAAATACTATGCTATCTGTGTCTGCATATGCTAGAATTTGGATATAATAGAAGGTGAAAGGGAATTTCATAATATTGAGGATAATAGTGAGGATATAATTGAGGATAGGCTGGTCTCTCCTCAAAGCCCTGGTTCTCGCTGTGCTGGAGTGTGTCTGCGTGGGCCAGTATCTGAATAAAAGGGGGGAAAGAAAGAAAATTTGTTCCAACAATGAAACTCAACTCTGAATGGAACTGAATCTATTTTAAAAGATATATCCAGAAAAGAGACCAAAGGGATGCCTATACGTGAGGTAATTACAAGAAAACAAACAAGAGGTACTGTTCAAACGTTGCATTGGTCACAAGCTGCAGTTGATCAGAACGTGGCAATCAAAATATGTGTTACAAAAGCAGTCAATTTGCGATTAATTGCATATTTTTAACAACATCCCGTAAAATTTTACAATCAGGACCGGTCTGCCACCCCCCCCCCCAATAAAGTCCATTTTATATCACTCTTCAAACCATATTGGTTTATGGCATTGCACCTGAAATGCATGCAGGTACCAAATCCCCTCCTTAACAGAACTGTTCAGCATATTTTTAACAAGTGTACAGTACATATGCACAGAACCAAAAGACTGTATAAGCCAATATCTTTAGTGTAAATAAATTTTGTTTTGTTTAACACTCTGCTAGGATCGAAAGCTCAAGCTACATGTATGTTTGACTTTCTAAATAGATTTCAGACATATCTCCACGTACACTGTAGGCAAGTTGTTAGTTCCATGTTATGAAAGATCAGTGTACATTAGTCTATTGACATCATGAATTGAGTGAAAATTTTAGTGAATTCATGGTCGCAAAATAAGCACAGATCAAACCCTGAAAAAAATGTCAAAAATAAACAGCAGACAATCTATCCTTGTACACAGAGCACTGATTGTGTGAGTCATACATGCAATAATAACACAATAAATTGTAACCTATCATCCATAGACAATGCCTAAATAGAGAGAANCTCGTCTCCCGATGGCGTGGATGATATTGTGTACTGGGGAGGGGAGGATGCTGGGGGTGGTGATGATGATGGTGGCAGGGTGGGGTAGCTAGAATGGGTTGTTGTATCTGTGACTGGTATCGATGCTGCTGGTGGTGGTGGTGATGATGTTGGTGATGATGCTGGGGGCATAGGCACTGTGGTAGATTCTGAGGCACTGCAACCTGAGGAATAGGAAATAAAGTGTAGACAGATCTGATAATGCATACATAAGGAGGTAGAAGTTTGCCTAGGTTAATATTTACAAATTGCTTGGTACTTAGACTCATTGACCAACATACTGTAGTCTCAAAAATTCATGTCAAATTCATATTCTAATTTAGAATTATCCTCTTGAATGCATATCCCAAAGTGTGGCATTCCTGAAGACAATAAATTCAAGCAAACAGTTCTTGCCCCTACTAAAAGAATATTTGAAAAGCCCAGAAGAACGTTTCTGCCAAGTGGAACATTCCCAGGGTATAAAACCAGAAATGCCCGTTAAAATGCCATTTTATGTAAAATGCATGACATAGGCACTTTCAACGCACAGATTAAAAGAGGGGAAGGACAAAAACAGTTCTGACTATCAAAGCGATATTTCATGACCGAACTTCATCTATGTTTGATGTGTCCTTGACAATTAGAACTGGGTAAAACATTGAGAGGAAATAGCTTCATGCTATAAAGTGTTTCAGGTGTCATATGAATCTAAAATGATGCTCCACACTATTACCAGTTTCGGTTGTGGCTGCATTCATATACGGCGGAGGTAGATCCTCATATTTAGGTAGCTTCCATTCACTGCTCGCCCCCATACCTCCTATAATACCAGAGTATGGGGGCGGTTCAGGGAAAGCACCCATGGGGTTTTCTCCATCTATTCTTTTTCTCAAACAAATTTCTTAAAATCCTTAATCTTCTTGAGTGTACACTGCCAATACTAATGCAAATCAAGTTCCTCTTTGCTTGGATACATTTGATTTTGTCAAACTTGCTCCAGAATGAACACAATAATATTTTATTATTTGTACAAAGTCTATATGTTTGCGGTGTTTGTGACTGGAACTTGGTAAAATTTTGAGATAAGATAGTTTCATGTGTTTAAAGAGTCAATTTAAAGATGATCTATAAAACCAACCTGTTTCTGTCGTAGTTGCATTCATATACGGCGGAGGTAGATCCTCATACTTTGGTAGCTTCCATTCACTGCTCGCCCCCATACCTCCTATAATACCAGAGTATGGGGGCGGTTCAGGGAAAGCACCCATGGGGTTTTCTCCATCTATTCTTTTTCTCAAACAAATTTCTTAAAATCCTTAATCTTCTTGAGTGTACACTGCCAATACTAATGCAAATCAAGTTCCTCTTTGCTTGGATACATTTGATTTTGTCAAACTTGCTCCAGAATGAACACAATAATATTTTATTATTTGTACAAAGTCTATATGTTTGCGGTGTTTGTGACTGGAACTTGGTAAAATTTTGAGATAAGATAGTTTCATGTGTTTAAAGAGTCAATTTAAAGATGATCTATAAAACCAACCTGTTTCTGTCGTAGTTGCATTCATATACGGCGGAGGTAGATCCTCATACTTTGGCAATTTCCATTCACTGCTCGATCCCATACCTCCTATAATACCGGAGTAAGGGGGCGGTTCAGGGAAAGCCCCCACTGGGACATCTCCCGTCATGACATGAGGATAGGCAGGCCGCTCCTCGAAGCCCTGGTTCTCGCTGTGTTGGAGTGTGTCTGCGTGAGCCAGAATCTTTATAAAAGGAGGAAAAGAAAGAAAATTGGTTCTAACAATGAAATACAACTCTGAATTATCTACAATAATACGTATCTAAGACCTATTCGTGAGAGTAAGCAGGTGTCACGTCCTAGTTCTTAAATACTATGCTATCTGTGTCTGCATATGCTAGAATTTGGATATAATAGAAGGTGAAAGGGAATTTCATAATATTGAGGATAATAGTGAGGATATAATTGAGGATAGGCTGGTCTCTCCTCAAAGCCCTGGTTCTCGCTGTGCTGGAGTGTGTCTGCGTGGGCCAGTATCTGAATAAAAGGGGGGAAAGAAAGAAAATTTGTTCCAACAATGAAACTCAACTCTGAATGGAACTGAATCTATTTTAAAAGATATATCCAGAAAAGAGACCAAAGGGATGCCTATACGTGAGGTAATTACAAGAAAACAAACAAGAGGTACTGTTCAAACGTTGCATTGGTCACAAGCTGCAGTTGATCAGAACGTGGCAATCAAAATATGTGTTACAAAAGCAGTCAATTTGCGATTAATTGCATATTTTTAACAACATCCCGTAAAATTTTACAATCAGGACCGGTCTGCCACCCCCCCCCCCAATAAAGTCCATTTTATATCACTCTTCAAACCATATTGGTTTATGGCATTGCACCTGAAATGCATGCAGGTACCAAATCCCCTCCTTAACAGAACTGTTCAGCATATTTTTAACAAGTGTACAGTACATATGCACAGAACCAAAAGACTGTATAAGCCAATATCTTTAGTGTAAATAAATTTTGTTTTGTTTAACACTCTGCTAGGATCGAAAGCTCAAGCTACATGTATGTTTGACTTTCTAAATAGATTTCAGACATATCTCCACGTACACTGTAGGCAAGTTGTTAGTTCCATGTTATGAAAGATCAGTGTACATTAGTCTATTGACATCATGAATTGAGTGAAAATTTTAGTGAATTCATGGTCGCAAAATAAGCACAGATCAAACCCTGAAAAAAATGTCAAAAATAAACAGCAGACAATCTATCCTTGTACACAGAGCACTGATTGTGTGAGTCATACATGCAATAATAACACAATAAATTGTAACCTATCATCCATAGACAATGCCTAAATAGAGAGAAAATCAAACCAGGCTGTAATTATAAAATTGAATTTGTCCCAGAATATGACCGATATTTTACATGTACATAATCTAAATTAGAATACAGTCTGGTCAACCAATTTCCAGTGTATTTAAAGGGGAACTTATACACTCAGGCCCGTATTCACAAAGCTCGCCTAAGTTAAGCCGCGCCTAACTTAAGCCGTGGCCTAACTGTGCGCGTCCTAACTTAAGCCGCCGCTTAACTCGTTTTGGTATTCACCAACGTCGGCCTAACTAAACCGCGGCTTAAACCCCGGCCTAAAATCGGACGTCATTCGGGCATGCGCAGAAGAGCGATAAAGAAATTAGCATACATTAGCATACGTAAACAAAGCGGGATTCCCCGTATTTCTGATGTCATTGCAATAACTTAAAAATGGTAGAAATGTTACCAAGGCGACGTTCACAAGCTCAGAGCTTCTTGAAAGGTTATCTTCATCTCTACTCTCGGATAACAAGAAGAATTTCGTATGGACTATAGATGTAGATTGCTGGTTTCATCCAAATCTCGAAAAAAAAATACGAAAAGACCATCTAATGCAACAGCAAATCTGGGGAATTCAATCACGACTGTGGCGGTAAAGAAGGCCGACTCTCGGCACGAACGGGCAGTGGATTTAGCGGAAAATTAGTGGAGATCATCGGGCTGAACGGTTCAACGGTAATTGGCTTCATGGCTGTGCTTCAGATTTCTCTGCACGGGTTCGTAATGAATTTCATTGGCTTATGAACTTCTTTGTGTATCACTATCAGAAACTAGTTTATAAAAAGAAAGAATGGTGGAACTTATCTGTGGCTGTGCAGAGAATTCATAAATGATCATTTTTTTTTTAAAAATAGTACTATCACTATCAGATCCCTTGAATTTAAATTGATGAATTAGTACTTCATGGGTGTTTATTAATTTTTGTAAATTTAATTTAGGAGAAATTTAACTCAATTTCATCACACAATTGTACAATTAATTTTACTATGCGGTCTTTATGTATCATTTTAATTTTTTTGTTATGCTATATACTGTATGTTCTTTTAAGCCTATTCCACTACGAAATCAATGGGTGTATAGGCCTAAATCATTTTTTGAAAGAGTTCAATTCCTCCATCACACAATCATACGTCAAGTTTGATTTAATGAAAGGAAAAATATTTTGGAAATGGATATCAATAATCGTACACGATTGTGTGCTAGAATAGGTTGCTTCATTTCTTTTACGTAATACATTTATAGGCCCACAAGGAAAAGTAATCGTTTATTGAACTTCAGCATGTAGAATTTTAGATAGAGGAATAACATGTCCTTATATATATTTTTTTACAGAAGAGACAGAGAAGATGTCATCTAACCCAAGCCCCACACACCTACGATGTCTTCATTCAGGCCACAGGAATCTTTTCCATCTGGTGCCGCAGGGATCCAGCATATCCTTCTCGTCTTGTCTTAATCAATCAGACGTTGCATAGTTATGCAATGGATCTATTTTTCATTCCCAAAAGATATATCTCTACGGTGACCACATGTTTTTCTAAAAAGTCTTAGTGCATGAACCTCTCCTTCAGTTTTGTAGTGATGAAACATGAAATTGGTAAGTTATGATGCTATTAAATGTGAAAAAAATGCATCTTATATCCCTTGGTAACCACAATGTTACACAACTCCAGTAATACTCAATACAGTTAGTAATGTTTAGCTCTTATCTTCTATATATATATATATAATCATCTATAGATGGAGCAATGCTGATCACTACTGCAGTGAATAATTTTCAAGGTATCACATCACAATTTGCTATGCATTTCAGCATGATTGCTACATAAAATCAAAAGATGATTTGTATGGCTACTTTTTCACATAGATGTATACAGTTATTTGTTTGATATTATTCCGAACGGTCTAAAATTGCTAATCAAGAGTGAAAACTAAAATTACTCCCTGTTGCTGTATCAGTGTGACCAAAATGCTAACATGGTAACCACTCAATTTTATGAAAGTACATGTATAATGATTGTCTGGTATGGTATAGCATTGGTATGGTATACGTATACTATAGCATTGATATACAGGAGTCATTGATCAGAGTCATTAATCACCCTCAGAGATGTTTCTACTTATTATTACCATTCTGAATATAAACATGAAGTTGATATGGGTCCAATCTAAGATTACATGAGATAAGAAATAATTGTGATATGCTATTAGTGTTCTCAAATCTATGTTCAAGGCCATTCCATGTCATATGAACAAAAATTGTTATGCATACAAACACTGCATCAATAGTTTTTTTTTTTTTAACAATAAAGTTCTTTGAACTTAAGATCATGTTGAAGAAGTTATCAATCAGGTTGGTCGATCTAAACTACATTTTAATGAGGAGAGGAAAAGTGGTTATGATAGTTTAATGGTACAGTCAAACCTGTCTGTAGTGGCCACTTAAATTGATTCCCTCCAGGTGAAAATGCATGTTATAGAACCTGTCTATAGAGGCCACCTGTCTACAGTGGCCACTTTTTCTGTTTCTGTTGGGATGGCCTTTGTAGACAGGTTTGACTGTATATTGAGGACTGACTAAGTCAGAGATTTCAGTTTGGGCGAGAGAACGATGGTCGAAATATTACTATAGATGATGCGAATAAGAATTTTCAAGGATAAGAATAGGCCGGTTTACTATTACATTGTAGATTCAAATTTATAATGCATGTTTCTTGCTAGTGACCATAGTTACATGGCACAGTGGAAACTCATTATAAAGAGATGATATAACGTGTCTGATATAAAGAGATAACAAATCTGGTCCCAGCTCTTAATAATTTATTGGTTTTTTTTAACTCTGCTATAAAGAGATTACTGCTGTAACAAGGTAATTTTGATGGTGTTGATGACTTTACATTGAAAGATGTTTTGTGATGCTACACACATGATGATGTGATTAATGAGAGCGTTGATGGTGTTGTAGCAGCTGGTACAAGTACAGTCAACTTTGCCTAAGTCGAACAAGTAATAGCTTTGAGAAAATTCAATTTGTAAGGGGTAATAACTATCAAATACAAGAAAGATGACTTGGAAGGCCTTTTCAATTAGGCGAGTATTTGACTTATGCAAGTTCGACCAAAGTATACTATATAGTGGAACCTTGTTATAAAGATGTCGGATATTGCGAGATACCTGTTATAACAAGGTGATTTTTTTGTTCACGGCTCTTTATAGCTCTTTGTTTTTTACCCTGATATAGTGAGGAACCTGATATAACGAGGTAATTTTCATGGTCCCAAGGACCTCGTTATAAAGAGGTTTCACTGTAATAGGTTTCCCACTTGGAGCTGAAAGATTTCAGAAACTGACATTCATGTGGAAACTTATACAGTCAAACCTTTTTATAACATGGTCCTTGTGACCAGAGAAAGAATCCTTTCTATTTTTATATCAGGGCCAAAAAAAAAAAAAAATACAAAGAGATAGGACCAGGAAAACTACCTTGTTATAACAAGATCTTGTTCTAACAGTGCTCTTTATAATGAGGTTGAACTGTATTTCTAAATAAAATTTCTTTTTGAAAACATGTAATTGATATTTCAAATCAAATCTGTTTAACCTGGACTGCTCAAAGGAAATATAAATAAAGTAACAAATCCAAGAGAGAATAGGATCTAGATGTGTCACATTTATTTCAATAGTCATGCAAACAATTACATATGACGTACTGTTTTGAATCTTCATTCAAATAATACATCTTGGTTGACATTTAATACATATATATTCAAGTTTATACTGCATTACACATCCATTACTATGTAAAAATGAGGAGACATTATGAGAGGTAGATGAATTTGATGGCAGCATTAAATCCATGTTTACTGAGATTATTGACTCTTAGGAATGACCACATCACTATGAGCAGATGGGGCATTCACAATGGCTTGATACAAAACAGATAGTACCCTCACTATTCATTGCGGAACTCCTGTTATGACATATTTCAGCAGAAGAAGAGAGGGGGATTTTCTTTTGTGTGTATATTGCTGTTGTAATGCTTGAATTAAATTGTTTACTTTGCCCAAAAGCTTTTATCCCTTTGCTCATCGTGCATGGAGCTGCACAAGGAAGAGGAGTTCCAGCAAGGAATCAGTCTTTCTAAACAGGTCAGTCCCACTAATAAAGGGACCTTTGAGACCACTACCCCTCTAACATATTTCATGATAATTTTGCTACGAGAAACATTCCGATCTTGCGGCTTCCTTACTTTTTTCTTTCAAGTCTCCCGCAACTTTTAAGACCATTTTCCTTTGAATAAATTAATTGAAAAATCACAATTTGCACTGACTTTGTGTACACAAATTCACGTTTATGAGCAGTTTTGAGGCTGAAATTAGTGGACAAAATGGTGCGTAATACTAATGTCATATGATATGTATGATTAGTGTGAAAAACAGTTGTAAAAGTTTATGGGGGAGTTGAAATAAAAAAGTCAGCCAGTCATGTGATGACAAATTTTCACGCAGCAAAATAATCATAGGGGGGGGGGGGGGGTGGTGGATCAGGGCC
Source organism: Temnopleurus reevesii (assembly GCA_036244855.1). NCBI lineage: Eukaryota > Metazoa > Echinodermata > Echinoidea > Temnopleuroida > Temnopleuridae > Temnopleurus > Temnopleurus reevesii. The sequence goes on along the minus strand of BQKZ01010529.1, from coordinate 22,270 downwards.
CCCCCCCCCCCCCCTGGTCTAGCGGTCTAGTCAAAGAGTCATATGGGAATATTTTTAGGTATAGTGTAGTATAATTATGAGAGAGATAATGGTGTAATCATACACATTTACTGATTAAATTTCAATGTTTATTTGCTTGAAAATATTAATCCCACGTAATAAACATCTGCAAGCGATTTGCAAGGAATGGACAACATCAACGATGACATCAGTTGGTAATTGCCCATCAATTTCAATAGTCAAACAGAAAGTACATCTATTGAAAGTGATTACCAATGATAATTTGACATCTGAGTTGACCCGTCACTGCATCTTGTCTGTGCCCATTATGATGATAATAATAATAATGATGATAATAAAATTATGCTATTTATATAGTGCACATATTCACTCTACTGCAAAGTGCTCACAGTGCTTTGCAATATTGCAATATTATTACCCTGGCTTTAGCTCGTCTCCACTAGCGCTCAAGCATTTCAAGGGATGAACATTCCCGCCAGGTACCCATTCACTTAACCCTTAATGCCTCCGATAGCTACTGGGTCCGGACCAGCAAGATCAATTTCTCTTCTTTCCAGAGATATGTTCTAAAGAACAAAACAGTATCAAGTTGGACACTCATTAAGCCACAGAAAGTTTTGCTTGACCATGCCCAACATGCTCCCAATGATGCACCGTCCCTTCTTGTCAGCTGAATAGCGTTGCTGTGGTCTTCCCTCTGGTCTTAAAAAGGGGCATCATCAGATATGGTAGACAGGGGTAGCTGTTAAAAACAAAGAAAAGAACAGAACCAATGTATAAACATATGTACTATCATTAATCAGCACTTTCACCGTTATCAAAATACGATACAAAAACAACAAATACAAACATACTTCATTATCACAAGTAAGTGTATTCTGACCTCGTTATAAAGGGCACTGATATAAAAAAACAACTCATGTAATAATTTTTAAAATTGCAGCCTGAAAGCCCTCTCAGTCTCAGAGTGAGATATTTGCTATTTCTAGTACATGTTGTAATACATTTGCTACGGAGAAGCAAAGAAGAACGTTTACGACTTGCTTTTTACACTTTGCACTGTTTATATGAATCAAGGGGGAAATCATATCACTTTTTTTTAAAGTTAAAATGAATCAAGGGGGAAATCATATCACTTTTTTGGGAAGTTTTTATATTCAGTGACGGCCACAGCATTAAGTTATTTCTGATTGGTCCTTTTTAACATTTATAGCAGATTTCTTGTTTTTTTAGATTTATCTTTCATCAAAACAGAGTGGAATCATTCTTGTCTGCTATAATGAGATTGCAAAACATCTGTATGTTCTAAGCATACTTACTTGCACATTGATGTTGTCTCCAACAGGGCTTCTGATGGGGAGGTGTGTGCCATCAATCGCCCGAAAATAATCATTAAAATCCTGTTGATTCCTCCATACGTCCATACAAAGCAACTCCTCAGGTGTGCTATACCCGTTGAAACCTCTTCAATGATTCAAGAAAGCGCTGATTGAGAAAGACCAATCTAATCTGCCAGCATCAGTTGTAAAATACCTGGAAATAAAAAGAGTCAAATATTGATCACACATTTATCCCACACAAAAGGTGGACATTCTCATCCAAGCATGTGCATCTATAAATCTCTTCCCTTCATTTTCATACACCTTCTTTAAATAAACTGTATATTCATCTTAGTTTTTCTAGTTATTCCAGTATTTTAGGGTTAAATCAAACACTAAAATACAAATATTTACAGAAGCAAGGCAACAAATAATTATGTTACACTTGCTGGAATAGTTTTAAATTATCCTCCATCCAGTGGAGGCACCTTGGTGTAGTGGTTTTGACTCCACCTTTCAACCAGAGGGTTGTATGTGTACATTTGAATCCCACCCATTGTATTAGTTTCTTTCAGCAAGAAATTCATCAATATTGTGATGCACTCAACCCAGGTGGGGTGAATGTGTACGTGGTAGGAATATTCATTCCTTGAAATGCCAAGTGCGCGGGTGTACGCTGGGCTAAGGCCTGGGTAATACTGCAAAGTGTGGATTCATGTGCTTTATAAACTGCATTATTTTTATTAAATAAATAAAGAGAACTTCTGAAACTGCTTATCCGGCGATAATGGTGAGCTGTGGATTAAAATAAAGTAAGAAAGGGCTTGAGCTTTCCAACCTAGTAGAATCGTTATCATAATTGCATCTCTAGATTTAACCTCTTATGATTAAGATTCTGCTAGGATTGACAGCTCCTCAAGCTCTTTTTTTTTTTACTTCATTATTGTAAGTACAGTGGAAACTCAGTATAAAGAGGTACTTGGTACCATCAAAAATACCTTGCTATAGCAGTTATCTCTTAATTTATATCAGAGTTAGAAAACAATAAGTTATAAAGAGCTGGAACCAGATTGTTTACCTCTTTATATCAGGTATTTTGTTATATCAGATCTCTTTAAAAAGAAGTTTCTACTGTACTACTATTTCATTAGGTGAAATATATGAGGAAAATATGTTTGTTCTTTTTTTTCATCATTATTCTGCAGTATACAACCGGAACTCATTTCAATATATCATTTTGATATCATTAAAGCAGAGTACTATGAACAACATTGCTATTCAAAAATATGAGAAAACTTACCAATAGCGTAAATTCTTCAAGCTGTCAGTACTTGCAAGAGAGGAGGTACTGGATTGTACAGATTGGTATTCCTCTCAATCCACAGTCTAAACATCTCTGTCTGACTGCCTGTCTAGGAAGACAACATCTTTGCCAGAACTAGTCTTCCTTGTAAAGCTCCCAGGATATTCTTCCTGTCCTTGGAGGCGGCCTTGCGCTGACATCAATTCATCTGCCTCTTGCACTGTTCCTTCGATTGCACGGAGTGATCCATCTACATTACAGAAAAACGAGGGGGAAATTCTTTCGTTAATTGCAACTTAAGATTAATCTCTAAATATCATTTGCTTTCTGAAAATAAAATATCAACTAACGTAGCCCAGTTATACGACTCCAAACTGCAGTCAAAGAAGTACAAGATTAATAATCACCAATTTAGTTTACGTACCTGATTTGAGTACAGCCAATTTCCTATGCCATATAATAATCACATCACTTTTCAGCCATACTCTAATCAGATAACTGTTAAATAAAAGAAGGTCATAGCAATGCCAATGGTATTCTCCATTTATTAATTCAATTTCAATGCGGTTTATTACAAAATATATCTACTGACCGAATCAACAGAGTTTACAACATCAATGTTGACATAAGAATGCAAGTCAGAAAATCTAAAAATGAATAAGACTCGCTCTCAAAAAAGTGAGAGCTGCCAGTCACGCTCTTTTCTTCCAGTTCGTGAGTTGACAATATACAATCACTATTTGGAATTGGGCCATCTTCATATTCTCCAGCGCGAATTCGCACGTACATGTAAAAAGCAAAGAAAACACTACATAAAATTTCGTGAATGGGACCGACAAAAAACACTTTTAGCAAAAAGTGACAAATAACTATGAATAAAATCTATAATTTGAATGATTGTGTATGGAATTAGGTATTAAACAATAATATGGAATTAGACTTTTCAAATGAAAATAAAACTCACCGTGGAAAATGCTCCAGAATCTTCTAAATCACGAAAGTTCGGCAAGTTTTGCACTCCCGTCTGCCAAAAAGTTGCACGGATTTCGCACTATCAGCTGGTGCGTTGAGTTAGGCGGGGATTTAAACCACCCCTCTGAGTGGCCTAACTTTAAGCCACAGCTTAGGGGATTTAAGCCAGGTTTAACACTTAGGCCACCTTTGTGAATACCAAAAACGGCGACTTAGGCCTCGGTTGAATTTAGCACCCGATTTTTCGAAGTTAGGCGGGGATTTAGGCAGGAGCTTAAGTTAGGCCACCTTTGTGAATACGGGCCTCAGACATTAAAATTTCTATCATTAAATGAAGAAAAATAAGATGAACAAACTGTCAAAATTTGAGCAAAATCGAATAATCCAATCAAAAGTTATGAATTTTCAAAGTTTTGATTTAAACCCCCATGGGCTCCTTAAATTGGCAAACATACAGGCACAAAATGACTTCCAACATGGAGAACTCTCCATTCACTTTGTACACAGGATTTCACATTTTCTTCTTTTTCTGGAAAAGTAGACAAAATTTTACTTTTCTCTTCTAATATGATGTGGACATTGTGATTTAGCATGCATTTCGAAATGAATTTTGTTGATTTATTGTCTACTTTCCTAGAAAAAGAAGGACAAAGTGAATGGAGAGTTCTCCATGTTGGCAGCCATTTTGTGCCAGTATGTTTTCAATTTAAGGAGCCCACGAGGGGTTTAAATGAAAACTTTGAAAATTCATAACTTTTGAATGGATTGTTGGACTTTGCTCACATTTTCCCAGTTTGATTATTGTATTTTTCTTCATCTACTGAGAGTGCCTCTATGTCTGGGTGAAGTTCTCCTTTAAGTCAAGATCTGCATGAGCGTGCCAAGTTCTATTATTTTAGGGTGACGAGTTGTTTCCCCTTGGACTCCTTTTTTTCTCACTTTTTCATTTGATAATAGTGTCTAAACTTTCCCGTTTTGGAAATGGCTCCTGGCAAAAGCAGTTGTTCAATATGACTCAAGCCCAGAAGATGGCTATAATGTGCTTGGATAATGCCTACATACATTTTTTTGTATTATGAAGGGTGCTACAAGAATTTTTTTACAATGGGCAAGTGTTGTTTTTTTTTTTCAAATCACCTACCGAAACATTAATTTCTCTCGCCCAAAACATAAACACAAACCCCCCAAAAAACATCTGCAAACACATGCATAACATACATGTACACTTGGCTGAGCTGTCAATGAAGTTGGTCAAATGATAGATCTTGCAACTGGATTCTCATGAAGAATTCACTGACAATCAATACCATTGGACTTTAAAACCATTACTTGCCCCTTTGTGCAAGTGACAATTTCATTTACTTGCCAAAAGGCTCGATTTTGTTGCCCCGGACATTCGGGCATATCGGTTTGCATGCAGCATCCTGATATGTAGTGGGAAATTATCAAAATTGGGTGGGCCTGATGAAATTGTATGGTTGCCACACACAAAAACAAATAAAACAAAATTAGATAATGCTGGCCTTAGAAAAAGGATTTCATCAGAGCATCAGTTTTATACAAGACTATTTTGATAAAGGGCACTTTTCTACTCAAAGCGAACAATCGAGAATAATGGGAAATCCTAAGGTTACAAGCGTGTAATGCAAGCGAATCACCGGAGAGGACAAATTTCTTAAGACCCATGGCAACCCATTGGAGTTCAATGATTATTATTGAATAATATTAAAAGATATGCACTTAAGTGATTATGTAAGTGTTGATATTAGTCAATCAATA
>BQKZ01010528.1:0-11785 GCA_036244855.1 Temnopleurus reevesii | reverse complement strand
GAATAAAACTTCATCTCTACCTTACTCCGGTGACTACCGCCTAGCCTCCTTGTGTGTCGTTGGTCGTCGCGAAAGAGAAATCTACCTCATAACGAGAATTTCTAAAATCACATATTGTTCCTCCTCAAACAGATACCGACAAGCACAGGCAGCTGTCCTTGAAGCGTTACCTAGGTTACAAGCCCTCAACATACCCACCAAGATACCGGAGGACTTCTTTGCGTTGATGATAAACCTTGTTCTCTTAACTCCATAGTTGAACAGGACTTTGGAAACTGTGCACATTTGTATGCAAACCATCACAAGTCTCACAAACCATCACAATTTTATTACACATTGTTTCTCCTCAAATAGATACCGGCAAGCACAGGCCTCTGTCCTGAAAGCGTTACCTAGGTTACAAGCCCTCGGCATACCCACCAAGAGACCGGAGGACTTCTTTTCGTTTATGATAAACCTTGTTTTATTAACTCCGTAGTTGAACAGAACATTTTGAATCGTGCAAATTTGCATGGAAGTCTAAAGTCTATCACACATTGTTTCTCCCTCCGCTAACAGATACCGGCAAGCACAGGCAGCTGTCCTTGAAGCGTTGCCTCGGTTACAAGCCCTCAACATACCCACCCAGAGACTGGAGGACTTCTTTTCATCGTGCAAATTTGTATGGATGTCTCAGGTTTATCAAACATTATATTTCCTCAAACAGATACCGACAAGCACAGGCAGCTGTTCTGGAGGCATTACCTAGGTTACAAGCCCTCAACATACCCACCAAGAGACCGGAGGACTTCTTTGCGGAGATGGCTAAATCAGATGATCACATGAGAAGGGTAGGTTGTAGATTTTATTACTCTTCGTTACCTAGTTTAGTGTATTTTCATTTCCAATCAAATCAAAATATAATTAGAAAAATAATTAACAAAGTTACAAATAAATCATACATAAATCAAATCATACATTAAAAGTCAGCATTGGATACAGTAATAAGATCCAACTACAAAAATAATGATGGGACTGGAAATGGAGGGGTCACTAAAAGGCTTGCAGAGTGTATACCCCTCGAAAGATATAGAAGATAATAAATGTGTATGTACATGTACAGATGTATTATCATTATTGCATACACAGTACATATATAGATATAAGTATACATAGACACACAAACAATTAATACAAGATGTGACACTCACAATAAGTATTAATTGATGACAATACTCCTGTGCACGATCCATTTTCCAATTCAAAACATTTAGAAAAACCCAATTATTTGAAAGTTTGAAGTCAATGGTTAAAGTACTTTGGAAACTGAAATTTTGAAAATTCTCTAAGGACTCATCGTTTGCAAACAACAAAATGCCCACTAGCTGACATAAAACAATTTCTGGGTCTTTTTTATTTCCTTAATATATTTGTACCCTTTAAGGTGTTTCGTACTGTTTTTATTGCTATTCAGCTATCTACTGTTTCCATATTTCTGATTTTCATTCCATTTTCCTACTCTGATTCAATGTCATTGTTTTCTCTTTGTAGGTTCGAGAGAAGCTCATATCTAAGCAGCTGTCCATGGAAAGATCAGAGAAAGCGAAGAAGCTTCGGGAACTAAGAAAGTTTGGCAAGAAGGTAATGCTGTTTATAGAGCATAATAGTGTAATTGCATCACTAGGACACATAAAAATGACCTGCACAGAGAATGCATATCATTATGTTGAAAAATGTTTTTAGGTATAGCAAAGTTTGGCAACTCAACATTTTCATTGACCTCAGTGTCCCTACGATTTTTCTTACAAATGGACAAGTAACAGAGGAGCCTCTTAAATGAAACTAGCCAGGGTAATAATAATGCAAAGCGCCTTGAGCACTTGGCAGACTGAATGCGTAAGGTATATAAATTGCATCTACTATTATCATAACTATCAAAGCAACTGTGCCATTGATATGAGTTTGTTTAAATGAGCTTTTATTTAATAAATTCAACCAATTTTGCTTATTCAATAATCACTTGGCCATCTTATATGTTTCAGTATAATGTCTTATGTATTTGTTGCTTTTAACCGGGTTTCTTTGCTTCCCTAGTGGGAGGCTCTATTACTGTACTTTCTGTTGGTTCATTAAGTCGATTATGAAGAATCTGGCTGAAGATGTTTTAGCCTGTGTTCCATTCTTACGTATTAGAAATAAGCCTCACCGAATAATGGTCTTGCTGTAACAGAGAGTGAATTTACACAAAATATTGTAGCTTTATATTCGCTAGAAATTTCATTTGATTCTGTGAACATTTTCATTTATTTTATCATGTACACAGAATTATCAGTACTCCCAAACAGTATTTGATATGAAGTAAACATATTAGTAAAAATATTTATATGTCAATTTTGTGTTTGTTTTTATTTCAGGTTCAACATGAAGTTTTGATAAAGAGGCAGAAAGAAAAGAAGGAGCTAGCCGAATCTGTAAAGAAATTCAAGAAAGGTCTGTTTTAACACAAAGTTCATATTTTGATGCAGTACCTTGGGAATGGGTGACTTCAAGTATGGTGTTCGGTGTTGGTGTTGGTTTCGAGAGAGCAAAACGGCCCATAAACCAAGCTCCAACACCGTTGGTCAGTTTACAGAAGCGATACGATCGCTGTATCGATCGCCCAACACCAGCCACAACACCGAGTGGGGTCATTCGCGCCCACACAAAGCCTCGCGAAAAGCTCGACGATATAATAATTTTTGGTCCGAAATTCTCAAATTAATCTACTTTAAGTCATACAAATTGTGTAATTTTTTTTCAAAATCCAGAAGGAAAAATATTGGTTTGCAACATTAAGCATATAGTTTTTAAAAGCGATTTTCAATGTAAAGGGAATTCAACCCTCGACATATCACGAGCTGTCGTAGCGAAACTGCTCCTGTTCTGCAAGTCGAAAAACAAATGCAGGATTTTCACACCAACACCAACACAGAACTTGAAGTCACAATTTTCCCAATCCCTAGGGGTTGGTGTTCAGAGATGGGAAAATTGCACGTAAATGGTCAACACCGACCATGATCCTTGGTTCAGCAGACGACATTCAACACCAGCAACCAACACGAACGACCGGAAATACGTAAGAATCTTGCGAGATCAACCCCAACACCGACAGACTTCAAGTTCGGTGTTGATGCTAGTGTTGGTGTTGCTGCAACACCAACACCAGCATCCAACACCGTACTTGAAGTCACCCAATGCTTATGTGCATGTTTGTAATTGTAATATGATATTTACTTTACTTTGCAGCCTGGAAGAAAAAAATTGCTTACCATGCCCATTTTACAGGGAGCTCGCTGAATGCACACACTTACAGAGACGCCAATGTGAATGGATGTTCTAGGTCAGAAATTTGATTTTGAACAACTAAAAAGCTGAACCAAATGATTTCTCATTTTAGAAAGTATGGCAACAAAGATTTTAAAATCAGTCATTCATTTGGGGCATCTCATATTAAGGTTAGGCAATCCTGCACATGAGAGAAAATTAAGATATTGATGTATTGTCCCTTTCAGGACGATAGGACACGTTTTGTGTTTTGGTTCAATGATTTTTTATGTAGTGATCTAAAAATATACCTGATGTATGAGCAGAAAGAGAAAAAAAATATTGACACTAGATCTGACCATTAGTATTCTATCACCACTTGTAGCTGGATGCAGATAATTTTTAAAATTAAAATAATCACTAAATTGGTCATAAATCCTTAGATTGGCAAGGCAGAAATAATTTGAAAATTACCATTTTCCATGCCAACATGAGAAAGGAACCCGAACTTTAGCGTACAGGCACAGACCATTCACTTTGGGTGTGTGCATATGCTGATCATAATACAGATTCTGAAATATTTGACTTCATGACAAACTGCATTGCTTCTCGTTTAGAGCAACAATACTAGTCATTGACTATACAGATTCTGTACTATGCACTTGAGAACTCAAAAGCAAGAGTCTGTGCTTGAAGGCTACTATAACTTGGCAATGATGGATGTTCAAATTTTAGCAAATGTGTATTCTCAGAAGTTGAAACTTTTAGTCTTTTCTTTTAGCACTTCATATATTATAAATCAAATAATTGAAAGGTAAACTTAAATTTTGGGCATTGTATGAAAACAATTCAGCAAAGAAGTTTTAACTTGAAAACAAAGGTATCTATCAATTCAGGCATACAGAATGAGAATGTGGATTGTATCAGCATTTATGACACATTAAGTTGTATCAACTACAAGCGATGCTGAAAAATGTTACTTTACGCCTTTCCAGAATAATTTATTTTCAATCACATGTTTTTTTTTAGAGTGTATGATAATTGTGAAGAATAAAGATTTGGGAAAAAGTACCAGATTACTATTTTCCTTACATCATATGGAGATCCATTTGCCTCCGGGATGGAGCACATTTTGAATTTTGAAATAATCATTAACATTTTTCCCCTTTCTTCTGTCGTATTTCAGGCAAGAGTAAAGATCTCAGTTTCCTTGATGGCAAACCAAAGGGAGGAGATGGCCGTAAACAAGACAAAGAATCTGCAGGGTAAGAATTTGAAATCTCTCTCTCTAGGGCTGATAGTTTTTCTTGACACTAGATTTTAGATCTTAAATTTGCACTGCTATTTTGCATATAGCACTCTCATTATTTTGCCTCTCAATCTGGGAACATCAATTTCTGATATACAACATCACTGCTTTCCTGCAGTTCCTTCATTTTAGGTGGTAGGGACTTTTATTTTTTCCTTTACTTTATCTGAAAAGTCTTAAAGTTGAGACACAGACATTTGCTGAAATTAGTCATCAGGTCATGATGAATAAATTAGTCATTAGGTCGTGATAAATAAATTAGTCATCAATAATAATAATTGATTTTCTGATATATAACATTACCGCTTTCTTGTATTTAATTCCTTCATTTCAGATGTTAGGGATGTTTATTTTTTTCCTTTACTTTGTCTGAAAGTCTTTAAGTTCTCATTGCTGAAATTAGTCATCAGGTCATGATGAATAAATTAGTCATTAGGTCATGATGAATGAATTAGTCAAGTAATGCTGATTAGATTAGTCATGAGGTAATTATAAAGGAGAAATAACATACCAAATTTAAGGGAATTTGTGATGTTTATCAAGGTAGACCAGGAATTTTTGTTCCAGATACAAAATGAGTGATAGTGGTACTACCAAGTCTTATCGCTTGATATAGGTTATATATACAAGATGGAAATTCATTTAAATAACATCATAGGTCGGTTCTACAAGCCTTGTAATATCAGGAAATTTGTTATGCTGCTATAACAAGATTCCTCCATAATACCTTCTTCATCCAATCACTTGTATTTTTTATAGACCAAACATGAAGAGGAAAGCGAAGAATTCAAAGTTTGGATACGGCGGGAAGAAGAAAGGAAGCAAATTCAACACGCGGGACAGCTCTAGGGAGGACGACGATCACTTCAGTATGAAGAGAAACAAATCAGATGTCGTCAAACACCAGGTAAGGAAAGAAAACTCTATTGGAAGAAGTACTTAAGTGCCAGAATCCTCTAGAGTCTCGCATGATAAACACTTGAGAGACAGCTCTAGAGAGGACGACGATCACTTTAGCATGAAGAAAAACAAATCAGATGTCGTTAAACACCAGGTGAGAAATGAAAACTCTATTGGGAGAAGAAGTACGTAAGTGCTGGAATTCTTTATAGTCTCACATCATAGAAACATGAGACGGCTCGATATAGAATGATGACCATTTCAGTATGAAGAGAAACAAATGAGATGTTGTCACACAACAGATAAAAAACAAAAACACTATTGGACAAAATTACTGAGGTCCCTCACATGATAAAAGATTGAGAGATCTCTGGAGTGGATGATGATCATTTTAGTATGAAGAGAAACAAATCAGATGTAGTCAAACACCAGGTGAGAAAAAAAAAATCCCAATTTGAAGAAGTACTGAAGTGCTAGAATCTTCTAGATTCTTACATGATAAACACACGAGACAGCTCTAGATAGGAAGATGATCATTTTAGTATGAAGAGAAACAAATTAGATGTAGTCAAACACTTGGTTAGTAATAAAAATTCTTTTGGAAGAAGTACTTAAGTGCTAGAATATATATGAGCAAATATATACTTTCTTGTATTTTATCAAACACATTGTAATCACTTTCATCTGTTGCACGATGTCTTTCGCTCTTCTAAACATCCTGAAAGTGATTCTATAGTGATTAAAATGAAACAATTGCAAAGTGGTTCTTTACTTTTTTTAAGAAGTGTAAATACATGTTTGCTAGACCCTATCCTTGAAAAAGAATAGCGAGTTTGAAATTAATATTAAAAAATGATAATGATAAAGTGCCTGATCTCATAGCCATTTCTTTCTTTTCATTTCAAACCTTGCAGAAAAAGTTTGGAGGAAAGTCAAGGAAAGGAAACAACAAGCAGAAGAGACTTGGTAAAGGGAAGAGACAGAAACTCAAATCAAGGAAGAAGAAATAAAGAACTCTTGTGCATTTCCATTTATAATGCAGAGAACATGTTTGTGAAATTATTTTATCTTTAGCATAAATATCATCTAATTGGATAATTACGTTGCAAAGGAAGCCACTTGTGCATGGGATCAAATGCATTTTCTCAAGAACCAATTGAAAGTGCTTGCTCTGTGCAATTCAGTATACAGTCAGACCTGCTTTAGTGACCACCTGTATTAAGAGCACCTGTCCATAAAGGCCACCTTTTTTACTCTCAAGCAATTTACACATAGATGAACCTGTCTATAGAGACCACCTGCCCATGAAGACCCCATTCACTGTTTCCCTTGGAGGTATTTATAGACAGGTTTGACTGGATTTGTGAAATTGACATAGTTTTCACCAGCGTAAAAAATAACATCGCTTTCAAAATGCAACTACATTACTAGTATTGTATTGTCTCGTACACAAGCATGGACATCAAAATTATGCAAAAGTACTATATTGTGAGTTCTTATTTAATATCACCATGTATGCCATATATCAACATTTTTGTCCGCAGTTATCCCAGTTTTTGCAAAGCTGTGGAAATATTGTTTTGCAGAATCAATCATTGGTGAGAATTGAACATGAAAATTATTCGCTGGTTGATGAGATCTTTGGGAAGTTTGAAAACAGTTTTTTTTTCTCCACAAAAAGCAGGGTCGTGGTTAAACTGGCCGCTGTATCCAGAATTTCAACATGATTAACGAAATAAGGGTTAATGTAAAAGTTGCATATGATTAATGACTCCTCTGTTTATAACAAACTGCATACGGTTAGGGAACAATGTGTTTTGACAAATAAGCAATTCCAAATTTTGCAACAATGCTGCTTTGACGTTAAGCGTGTTTGAAAATCACCCTTGTTAAACAGCCCGCTGGAATTAGGGGGAACACAATCAAATGTGCTTTATATTTAACTTCCGGTCATATCTACTTTGGCAACTCTCCTCGCTAAGGGGGTGTTGTTCAACAGTTGCAATTGATTGCAAATCAACTGCAAATCGGTTTCAAATTATAACACGCATTTACATTTGCACATGATATGCGCGTCTAACAAGATTCCTATGAAACAATGATTGTGATTGGAGCATTCCGATCAACTGCAACTTGCGATCTGTTGCAACTTTTGAACAACACCCCTTTAGTGTATCTCTCAATCGCTCACTCTCTCTTATCTCTCTCCCCATTCTCTCTATCAATGTTAAATATCTCTATCTGTCATTCACTTTCTGTAGGTGTCTCCCTCTTGACGGATATCTGATCTGAGCCTCCGTTACTAATAGATTCAAATTTAAATTTGCATCTAATAGTAAACCTGCCTATTCCATGTTCATATGAAAATGTAATTTGCATATCATGTATATAAATTCAAATAAACAACATAAAACCACAGTTTTATATTTTTCTGTTTCTGTTGTAACATGTATTGAAAACACTGGTGTGAGGAGCAAAGATGCCAACTGTTAAACAATATGCATGCTTGAAATAAGGTTGTAAAACAGCGGAACCAAACATTTTCTCAGGAGAGAGAGTGTATAGGGATTGTTAAAGACATTGTTCAACATTGTTTTCCTTTAAAAATTCTAAAGTGCCATATTCTTAATGCTACCTAAATTATTGATGGTGTACATGAACTAAGCTATGAAAATATAAGGTTTCCAAATCAATGTTTAGTGCTTTAAAAGAGTAGAATAGAAAACAAATCACCTTCATAGGTGCACTGTGCAGTAATAAAGTGACATTGACTGCTTTATTCAATTTTCAAAGATATCTTGATAATACCTGCATGATCTCATGTTTTGCATGACAATGTCTTTAATATGCTGTCTCTCATGAGAAACTACAGTCAACTCTGCCAAAGTCGAACTTGTCTAAGTCAATGTGATTTAAAACCTATATCATTTACTTCTAAATCAAATTTCTTTTAAGTTGCAGAGATTTTTGTGGTCCCAAGAGTTTTGACCCAGGCAGAATTACCTGCGTTTGGTTCAGCTGTTTGGTGATTCATTGAAATTTCTATCTTCATGCATATTCCGGAATAGTTGGGGTCTCAGGAGAATGTTAATGTTTTTATGGGAACTAATTTCAATAGCTGGATTATCGTTCTTATTCTTATAAGAATAAACAAGAAAAAGTAGATGAAAACCTTGAGGCATTTCATATAATAATAAACATTTATTACAAGATATACATGTACATTTTATTTACAACGTTATTTTCCACTACTTTGAGAAAAATACTGATTGCTACATTTACCTTTGCTATAATTTTTGTAGATAAAAGTAAATTGTGAGAAGTATTAGCATATAGGACCACACATTAATGATGAAATACAGACATAGTAAAGCACAACGTGAAGCCTTAGCAGAATGTACTTCAATGCATAGTAGACATTGCATAGGATTTTGAAACTAATACAAATCCTCTGTCTCGAATGTCAAGGCTTTTGCATATATGTAATAGTAAGATAAGGCAAGGAGGGTCTTGCACACATTGGTAGTAAACATGAAAGGCAATTTTTATAGAAAATATGCAAAGTAAGTTTGCTGGAAGAGTAGTTGAATGGAGATTACACACTCTAGTCCTACATCCTGCTTCATTCTAAATCAGTTTAATGGACGTCTATGAGCAGTACAAAAGGTAGTACTTTGAATATTTGATATACATAGAGGTATTGCTGGAATCAATTGTAAATCAACTGCAAATCAGTTCCAAATTGAAACACATGCTTTCAATACATGTATTACGAGATGCACATGAAACATCAACTCTGATCAGCGAGTCTTATCGACTGCAATTTTATAATTGATCATCGAGCGCCAAACAAAACCATTGTTTCATGTGTGTCTTGTCAATAGCGCAAACAGTGTATTTCAATTTGCAATTGATTTGCGATTAATTGCAACTTTGTAGCAAACCCCCTCTCCTAGTCAGAATGGATGCCTAATAATAATTACAAAAGCTTATTCTTTCCCCAACATATATTTGGCATCATAAGTGTGTTTACGTATATTGTTTGTAGTCTCATTTCAGGTTATTTTTCCCCATGAACATCAGCAAGCTGAATCATAAATGCACACAATTAGAACTTAGTAAGCACACAGCTCAATATTTTCAACTCAACATTGCATAGATTTTCACTTCATTCACCTCTGCCCTTCTATTCTAATGGCGCAGAATTCTAATGAAGTACATGTACAGTCGAACTAGTCAACCTCATGATAAAGGGCACTAATGTAACAAACTCTTTTTAAAACAAGGTGATTTTCCTGGTACCAATTCTCTGTATTATATGTCATATTGGCCCTGGTACATCAAAGTTATAATATAAGAAGTAATTTGTCTAGTCCCAAGCCCTTTTTTATAGCAAGGTTCCACTGTATTGCAAGAGAAATTGAATCAAATGTAATCTTCTTTCAATGCAATACTTTCATCCCTGAAAGGGAGGGGGATGATCCCATTTGAGAGAGAACATGAATACATAATTGTGATGCCAAAGAATAAATACAGGACATTGTATAACAGCAGGGTAATAGATATCCCTCTGACTCCACACTTAGAATCAATTGCAAATCAGTTGTAGAATGAACGCCATTTTACTTTGCACACAGTCTGTGATTTGAACAAAATGCGCATGAAACAATGGTTTTGGTTCATGTCTGCTGAGCAACTGCAACTTGCAATTGATTGCAATTTTCAAGCAACATCACTTTACAGTGTTAATGCTGTAGATACTGTAGATTCCCTGTCAAATGTATCATAACTCTATAACATGGAAAAGTTATAATTCAGGGTTTGACCGAAATACAAAAATTTGCATATTTTGCATCCAAACTTTTTGCACAATACTGGTTTATAAACCAGAGAGCTTGGAGTTTCCTTCCAACAAGCACAAAACAAGCACTTCTCGCAGAAATTGTGATACATTAAATCTTGTACCCCCAATTCAAGCCCCTTTCCTCTTTACAACAAGTTTTCACCATCTCAAATAGCACAATGCTTTTCCAACCATTATAGACCTCAGCTCTTGAAAAAAGGGAAAAAATAATTGACGAATACTGTAAACTTCTGTTACGATTTAAAGAGCACAAAAAGCACAATATTTAGAGAAAATAAGATACTTTACAAAGTAAGATATGAATGAGTTTAAAGTCAATATTGCAATGCCCCTACGCTATTGTAGATTTTCTTGCTGTTCCTTTTGTTTCCAGGCTTCGTCCATGTATTTAGTGATCTCGGAATTCTGTCTCGGGTGGCTTATTCTCTTGTCTCCACGGTCCTGATGCAACTGAAATGAAAAACGATAAGATTGGAAAATAATTGAGATTGTAAGAAAGAAAAAATGCATACTACAAATATTGAGTTTTATTCTCGCTGATAGCTGTACTTATGGTATGGGCACGAAAGGAATCAAAGGGGAACTTTCCTCCAGACATAGACATAGCTGTCAGTGACTGACATGCTAGGCTGCATTGCATTCAAATTTGCATTTAAACCTAAAACACGCTCCTGGGCGGTGGTGTTTCACCAAGATAAGAAAGAACTTACGGACAACTTTATGATCGACTGGTATCAGTTCTGATAGAGAATAGTTTGCATGTAACACTCATGGACGTACTCGAGCCTTTCTTAACGTTGTTCTTAACTTCAAGAACGGTTTGGTGAAGCATCCCCTCGATAGGTCGAAAATGAAGTTGCGTTTAATTTTCTGACTTGCATTTAAAGGCAGCTCTTTGTGTAATAATGGGACCCTGAATCGATTTGTATGACTTACCAAAGGTCTGTAGTTCAATCCTACTTCCTGAGCCTCTGTCTCTTAATATTTTGTATTTTGATTACCCCTCCCCCTTCCCCCCACCTACAAAAGCCCAGCTTGATTTGGGTTCAAATGGGTCCTGAATTGGTTTGGGACTATTTACCTAAGGTCTGAGGGAGATCAAACTTCTCTCCAAGATTTTGGTTGATCTTGAGAAAAAAAAAGAGCAAAAAAGCTCATCTTTAAGCTTCAAACAAGGTAATAGTTTAAGCAATATGGGTCCTGAATTTTAACTACACTGTAACTTACCAAAGGTCTGTAGTACCATCCTACTTCCTGGGCCTCTGTCTGTGGGAAATCAAACTTCTTGCCTGGCTCTTGCGTGGATCTCTTGATTATCCTCAGAAAGTTATCTAGAGAGAGAGTAAGGAGAGAAAGGGAGAGAATGAAGGTATTTATAAACGAATATGCATTTCTCATATCCCCCTGAACTGTTACTGACCAAAGTAAAA
>BQKZ01010526.1:0-19142 GCA_036244855.1 Temnopleurus reevesii | reverse complement strand
TCTCATGAGCTCAAATGGAAATTTATCAAGAGAAATGGGAAGGAGGTCAAGGAAGTGACAGTAGGCGGCTTCAAGAGGGGATGCGATGAAAATGGAGTCGGAGGAAGAGGGAGAAATGGAGGAGGAGCGGAGGAGGAGGAGTAGGAAGAAGAGGGGGAGAGGAGGAAGAAGAGGAGGAACAGCAGGAGGAAGAAAAAGGGAGGATGAGGAAGAGGAGGGGGAAGCAGAAGAAGGGAGGAGGAGGAGGAGGAAGGAGAGGTGGAGGAGAAGGAGGAAGAGGAGGAGGAGGAGGAGGAATTTGTAATTACATAATTTGTATCAACAAAAAACGGGGTTTTACTTTTAGAATGATAATGAGCGAAAATGTTAAAAACTCTTCAAGGTATGAATGTTTCCGATGAGATGGTATTCAGAGTTATACTTGAGTAACGAGCTTAAACCTCACGATGAATTTGACAATACCCATTACAAGTGCACTTAACACCTTCGTATAAACACCCATCTCCCAAAGGAAAGGGCTGGTCTTCATTCTTTCCAAAGATCTTTGCGAGTAACAAGGGAGTTTATTTTGAAAATAAAAAATAGAATGCGAAAGAAATCACCTATAACGTGCAGGAAAATTGTTTCGGTTTCCTAAAAATTTCATTTCTGCGAACATTTTTCACTCATTGAATTTAGATCTTTCCCGATCTATAGACTGGAAGATTGTGTAAAGAGGCTATGAGCTAGAACTGCATTAGACAACATATTACGTTCTTTTTTTTAATTCCAAAATGGTCTTCTAACAGCACGTCTATATACATATTGACATTGACTGTAAAACTTAAACGCATGCATCAGTTTTGTCAGATGGCGCTTCAGACATTTAACTACTTTGTGAGGTGCAGTAATAATACTCCCACAATGAAGTTTTTTATCCAATATTATTACACATTCTTTTTTCTATACTATTTCAGAACCAGTTTAATTTGAAGACGTGAAGAGTTGTTTTTTTTTCAAACACTTTTATTCCTCGAGGTTTTTCACTTACGGCACAAAAAGGTTGCAAAGGGCACCCTTTTTTTCTAAGCGTGTGACATAAGAGTCGGGAAGTGAGACTGATGAGTGCTCTTAGAAAGAAATAAAAATAGAATTACAGAAAACAGACATGGAAAGAGTACTTGATTTGGTATGAGGCGTGATAAGGTTATTCATTGCCGCGGGTTTATTACATTCAGCATTGTTCATTTGTGGCGGACTATTTGCAGGCCTACACCAAACCATATGCACGCAGCGCAACCAGCCTCGCTAATCAACCACGAATTCATATGGCAGTACGTGATTTGCACGTCATTCCAGCAATTGCTCTGTTAGCAGAATTTAGTGTCATCTCTATTTCCGTATTTGAACAAATACATTTTCATCGCAGTATTTTTCATCGATTTTGAAGCTGCTTGGTATCCACCTGTTTCTGTATCACATTTTGAAGCGGCAGTACATAATAGCCCCAAACGGTGACTGTGTTAATGTTAGTCGACACTAAACCTTGGTAAAATAAGGCGACGAGTCGGGACTCAGGGCCTCTTCACCCCGGCCAGCCCCCCACTCGGCCGGCGGGGAACAGCGGTAAGGACAGACGGACGTCAAGCCTCTCTCGTCTCCAGCCCTGTGGTCTACCTAAAATGTTGAAATACTAGGTAAGTTGAGCTCACCTAAATTGCGCTGGCTTTCATGGCAATTGGCAAGAGTGTATCGGGTGATTGTTTGTCGGATTTGATCACTTCGTGTTATGTTCTCAAATTAATTGTTTTCAGATTTTATTGAATATAGTGTAACCTTATTGAAATAGATGTTTTCGCACTGCCTGGCCTCTGGCTACTTGTATTCTTTATGGGAGTTAATCTTCAAGAAACCGAAATGTTCTCGTTGTGACGTCAGTTATTGGTGTTTCATGAGGGAGAATGTATATAAATGAGGTACCCTGGAAGTGTGTCAAGTTTAAAAAAAAATGTTTATTTTCCTCATTTTATTCATAATCCAGAATGAGAGACATTATGTTTTTTTTTTTTTCCTTTAATTTATATTTTTGGGGTAAAATGAATTGTTTTGTATCTTTCATGTGTTTTGTCAATTCAAAATGGTAAATCGTTTAGAATATTACGTACGGAAGAAAAATATAAAATTAGAGTTTTCTTCCATGGCAGCATATGTAAATTCATTTACAAATATTAAAATATGGCAATACACAGGTCATGTATTTGCTACCAAGATTACAACAAATTTGTTGTGAATTAACGAATTCTTTGACCATTTTATCTCGTAGTATACAGCCTTCTTTGCAATTTGTATTGTACTTATAATCTATAATATAATGAAATTCACAAAATTACCCCTTTCCAAGGTTTATATGTATAGCCTACTCTAACAAGACGATATTTTGTCAAATCAATTGAGATGTTCTTTCCTCTAAAATATGGATACTAATAAAAAAAATGCTCCTCTTGTGGCCTCTTGATCATCATTGCTTAGAATACAATTTTCAATCTCCGTCCTGTCGTGGAAATGTTTCTTGTGAATTATTATTATGATGATTATTATGCCCAACTTGACGGTCTGTGCGTGCCTTTTTATTTTGATAATCCAAGATGGGTGATATTGCATGTTTTTTTTTTTATTTATTAGATTTTGTTTTTTCATTTGGAATTTTATTAATTCGAGATCCATTGTCTGGTTATAAGAGTGTGACTCGGAGAGAATAGGGAAAAAACTACATAGAAATTGTCTTTCTTTGATGGTAACAGATATGAATTAATACAGAGTAGGGATTTGATGCAAATTATTCTTATAACCACAACATTTTGAATTGTTAGATCTTCGATATCGCATATTTTGTTTGTCCTTTCTAATGAATATATTCCACTTACTTGGACAAATATATATTGTCATCCAAAGAGGTTCACAAATGTTCAATTTTCAATGTTTTTCATATAGCCCGCTTTTTGCTTAAATTTCCTTTCCTCTCAAATAAGATAAAACAAATTGCTCCTCGTGTGACCTCTTGTTAATCATCACATCACAATGCAATTTCCTGTCTTCTTCCTGTAGCGAAGATGATGATCTTTTGAAATCTGATTATGATAATTATGATATCATGCACAATCGGATGCCTGCCATTTGCTTTTCTTTAATACAAGATGTGTGATATTGAATTATTTTATCTTTAGTGAACACAATAAAAACTATTTCCGCAAAATAAAGTGGGTCATTGTCAATAGAGCTATACGGGTACAACAACTACAAGCCGGTTCCGATTTTGAATAGCATTACAAAGGAGCATTGAATTGGCGTTCGACTTAATTGTTCGAAAATAGTTTATATCGTGTCATTTGCTCTATAGTTTATATTAACTGGAAGGGATTCGATTTTGGTATCTATTGCCCGCTTAAGATGGTAAATCGTTTAGGATATTATGGAAGAATCACAAAATCATATTTATGTGTTCTTCGATGCTAAAATCAAACACATCCAAATACGCACAAAATATGGAGATTGGGATTTGATACCAATAATATTTATGACCAACTTTTTTGTTGATTAGTTGTTTTGGGGGGCTCGTTCCATCTCATAGTACATAATTTGCCACGTTTGCAATATATAGCCTGCTCCAATAAGACATTATAGTATGAAAGCAATTAGGATGCCCTTTCCTCTCTCACAGGAAGAAAAAGCAATTTGCCTTTTGCTCCTCGTGTGACCTCTAGATGATCATCGCATCACAATGCAATTTCCTGTCTTCTTCACTTCTTGTAAAAATGTAACGGAGATGTCGTATCTTTTTGAAATACGATTATGATATTAGGATGTCTTTTCCTGTCATTTTCCTTTCTTTAATCCAACATGAGTGATATCATATGAGTTATTCTGTCCTTAATTGCTCTATTTCCTAGATTATTTGGAAGTGATTTGATTGTTGGTGTCTATTGCCTGGTTAAGAAGATAAATCGTTTAGAATATTACGTATGGAATAATCACAAATGTCTAGGTTTTTCTTCGATGAAAGCATTACACTTATTAACCGAGATCCGAATATGAATGAAATATGCAGATTGGGATTTGTTATATTAATCGTCTTTTTCCTCGTTCTACATAATCTTCCACGTTTGTCGTATATAGAGCTTGTAACATAAACTAGATACAATTAATGTATAATTCATCGTATCTTTAAGATTGTTTTGTCATAGACTTACGATTAATATACATCGTAAGATTAAATTCATCTTCTATGTTACAGGTCCATAGCCTGCTCCAAAAAGACAATATTGTATGAAAGCAATTAGGATGCTCTTTCCTCTCTCATACGAAGAAAAAGCAATTTGCCTTTTTCTCCTCGNAATTATTATTATGATGATTATTATGCCCAACTTGACGGTCTGTGCGTGCCTTTTTATTTTGATAATCCAAGATGGGTGATATTGCATGTTTTTTTTTTTATTTATTAGATTTTGTTTTTTCATTTGGAATTTTATTAATTCGAGATCCATTGTCTGGTTATAAGAGTGTGACTCGGAGAGAATAGGGAAAAAACTACATAGAAATTGTCTTTCTTTGATGGTAACAGATATGAATTAATACAGAGTAGGGATTTGATGCAAATTATTCTTATAACCACAACATTTTGAATTGTTAGATCTTCGATATCGCATATTTTGTTTGTCCTTTCTAATGAATATATTCCACTTACTTGGACAAATATATATTGTCATCCAAAGAGGTTCACAAATGTTCAATTTTCAATGTTTTTCATATAGCCCGCTTTTTGCTTAAATTTCCTTTCCTCTCAAATAAGATAAAACAAATTGCTCCTCGTGTGACCTCTTGTTAATCATCACATCACAATGCAATTTCCTGTCTTCTTCCTGTAGCGAAGATGATGATCTTTTGAAATCTGATTATGATAATTATGATATCATGCACAATCGGATGCCTGCCATTTGCTTTTCTTTAATACAAGATGTGTGATATTGAATTATTTTATCTTTAGTGAACACAATAAAAACTATTTCCGCAAAATAAAGTGGGTCATTGTCAATAGAGCTATACGGGTACAACAACTACAAGCCGGTTCCGATTTTGAATAGCATTACAAAGGAGCATTGAATTGGCGTTCGACTTAATTGTTCGAAAATAGTTTATATCGTGTCATTTGCTCTATAGTTTATATTAACTGGAAGGGATTCGATTTTGGTATCTATTGCCCGCTTAAGATGGTAAATCGTTTAGGATATTATGGAAGAATCACAAAATCATATTTATGTGTTCTTCGATGCTAAAATCAAACACATCCAAATACGCACAAAATATGGAGATTGGGATTTGATACCAATAATATTTATGACCAACTTTTTTGTTGATTAGTTGTTTTGGGGGGCTCGTTCCATCTCATAGTACATAATTTGCCACGTTTGCAATATATAGCCTGCTCCAATAAGACATTATAGTATGAAAGCAATTAGGATGCCCTTTCCTCTCTCACAGGAAGAAAAAGCAATTTGCCTTTTGCTCCTCGTGTGACCTCTAGATGATCATCGCATCACAATGCAATTTCCTGTCTTCTTCACTTCTTGTAAAAATGTAACGGAGATGTCGTATCTTTTTGAAATACGATTATGATATTAGGATGTCTTTTCCTGTCATTTTCCTTTCTTTAATCCAACATGAGTGATATCATATGAGTTATTCTGTCCTTAATTGCTCTATTTCCTAGATTATTTGGAAGTGATTTGATTGTTGGTGTCTATTGCCTGGTTAAGAAGATAAATCGTTTAGAATATTACGTATGGAATAATCACAAATGTCTAGGTTTTTCTTCGATGAAAGCATTACACTTATTAACCGAGATCCGAATATGAATGAAATATGCAGATTGGGATTTGTTATATTAATCGTCTTTTTCCTCGTTCTACATAATCTTCCACGTTTGTCGTATATAGAGCTTGTAACATAAACTAGATACAATTAATGTATAATTCATCGTATCTTTAAGATTGTTTTGTCATAGACTTACGATTAATATACATCGTAAGATTAAATTCATCTTCTATGTTACAGGTCCATAGCCTGCTCCAAAAAGACAATATTGTATGAAAGCAATTAGGATGCTCTTTCCTCTCTCATACGAAGAAAAAGCAATTTGCCTTTTTCTCCTCGTGTGACCTCTAGATGATCATCGAATCACAATGCAATTTCCTGTCTTCTTCACTTCTTGTAGCGGAGATGTTGTATCTTTTTGAAATACGATTATGATATAAGGATGTCTTCGCCTGTCATTTTCTTTTCTTTAATTCAAGATGAGTGATATCATATGAGTTATTTTGTCCTTAATTGCTCTATTTTTAGGTTATTTGGAAGTGATTTGATTTTGATCATTTTCCACACATTGCAAATCCTAGTGTAATACATGATGTAAATAAACGAAACAAAGCAATATTATGTACAAGACGAAAACAAAAATATTTATGATCAGTATGTATAGAATATGTGAAAACGAAAAGTAAAGAAAAGGTATTCGACATCATATCTCTCTCTTTTTTTCCTTTTTTTTTAGATGTTCATTTCTTGAAAGAGCATTTCTTGTTTTTTTATAGACCCCTCTCTAAATTATCACACAAGTGGTAGCATAAATTAAAAAAAAATAAACTGTCAATACTTCTTGTGAAATATGTATCTCCTGAAATAGGCCTAATTACTCACAAATAATGACTTATAACAGCATTATTTTGGGCTGAACTCATTCCGGGTGAAATGTGAGTCTCACGAGACAAAGTTTAAGTTTTACACAAAGAGGGTGAGATAATCTTAGAAATTCTGCATTCAAGCCAGGTAGGTGAATGGGTATTGGTAGGAAGAAATTCCTTGAATGCAACGAGCAGCGAATGGTAGCCAATGCTATAGTCAGGTAATAATGCACAGAGCGCTACGAAACACTTTGTATTAAGCGCTAAATAAATGTCATGTATTATTATTATCATTATCATTATTATTATTATCATTATCATTATCATTCGTAATATTATTATTATCATCATTATCAGTATTATTATCATTATTATTATCATTCGTATTATTATTATTATTATAATTATGATTATTACTACTACTACTATTCTAAATAGTAATATTTGACCTTATGGGTTGCTTCGATCCGGAATCGAGTTTCGCCACAACTGATTTTTTTTCGGGTCATTCTGACAAGGAAATATAAATATCGTATTACATGAATCTCTAATATTGAATTGCATGTATTACCTAAGCCATTATGGGATCGACTCACGTACATATACATAATATTTATACATAATAAACATAACGAGTGTGGGTAACCGTTTACGTTCCATAGAGACTGTGTAACGACCCGTGCCCCATAACTCATCTCCCCTTCATTCCATCAACGGGCACCTCGGCTCGTTTTCTATTCTTCCAATCCCTTTAAAGGTAAAGTCATACAGCTGCGTAAAGAAATCAACACCTGCGAACACCGCTTATGAAAAATGAAATACGCTCCCTGGGCCCAGAAATGCACAGGGAAGATAATTGACTAACCTTAAAATCGTTAGGTTGCGCTCGACCTATCCAATTGCCAGTTCAAGCCAAACGTCTGTCTATCTTTCCGCTTAGATGGCGTATTCTAGATTTCATGAACGCTCAATTTCAGAAGAGTGAATTATACAGAAAATTAGAGTGAAACTAACTTTTTGCACTGACCCCTGTGGCCACTCAGATATTTGAGTGATCACAAAGCTCATTATGCAAAGAGTGAATTCTGAGCGCAGAAAGACACAGGATAGACACTTGAATAACAGTGAAGTGGTGTGGGGTGCCCACGGTATATCCAATTGTCAGGGCAAGCCAAACGTCTCCCTATTCTTCTGCTCAGACGGCATATCCTAGATTTCATGAACGCTCAATTTCAGAAGAGTGAAATACCTGAATACGGAAAATTAGAGTGAAATTTACTTTTTGCACTGACTAGCGTGGTCACTGAGATATTTGAGTGATCACAAAGCTCATTATGCAAAAAGTGAATTCTACTGAATCTTCTAACAAAGATTTACTCCGTCGCGAGTGGATATTTCACTCATTATTTTGAAGAGTAATTCATTATAATGATTTACACACGTAACGAGTGTGTATAACCATCAGTGTGCCATAGAGGCCGTGTACCTTTGCGCAGAAATTTTCAGGAATGACGATTGGCTGACGCTAATATGGGCGTACGTTTGATGTAGGCCAAACGAATTCAGCGTAAGCTAAGCGTATGACTGACCCTTAGATTACACTATTCAAGTACCGCGCAAAGGGATTTAGTGAGCCGTGAGTAACTGATTATTTTTTGCGTTTTTGACAGCTTATTTGTGAAATAATCAATAAATCTAAACGAATGAAGGAATAAATTAATAAAAAAAAATAAGTACAAACTATAAAAAAACACATAAATGAATTTCCTTTTTCGTTGAAGCTATGCGATTTATTTTATATTATAATATCGTATTGCGGGACCATAATGTACGGGAAGGTAACATCAAAAGAACGTTCTTTTCTGAATACGAATAATTATGCTTCAGATCCCAAAATCCAATACATTATTCGAAATTTCCATAGTGGCTTTAGCTTCGATATTCCAATTTCAAGAGCATCATGAATAATAAAGAAATGATAAAACACGAAAAAGAAAAGAGAGCACAGTTTTTTTCTGACAATCAGGTGGTATTAAGCATAGGAGATTTTGAATAAAACATGGGGATCATTTCTGGCATATGGCCATTTCACTGTCGCCGCTTCCCCGTCGCCGAATTACTGGGGAAAGTAATAAGTAGGCCACCGGAGACTCTTTGCATAAATGTTTGCTAAAGGAATTCAAACATCCCCTCCCTCCTGAAATATATGAGATTTTATCCGACCTAGATTTGGTGATCTGCAATGACCCTTATTGCCGATGGGTTTAGGGTCTGTGGACCGGTGATTTATCGGTTAATCAGAACGTTATCAATCAGTGCAATGATCAACATGGCAATGATACTCAAATATAAGAGTCCTAGAGTCTTAGGCTATGAAATCGGAACGAAAAAAGCTTTTGATACGGTAAGGTACCTTACATCAATCCTCAATTTCGGTTAAGGAAAGCGAAATTGAGCTTATTCTATAATTTCTACGTCAAATTCAAATCAGATTTGGTGATAGCTTTGAGTCAATTTCATCCGAGTCAGCGTGATTCATTTTCTTAAATGCCAGTTGCAAATCTGGGTCCCTTCCCCACCAAGGGACTGATAGCCCCCCCCCCCCCCCTAAAATGCGTGTGTATTCATCTTAGCAATTTCTACAACCCTGGGGAGCTGACGAAAACAATAATTTGGATCTGGATCTCCAATGCAACCCATCCCCAGCCCTTTGTGTGCATAAAGTTCCGAGTCAAAATGACTCGTCTTCTGCATGACTTCAACTCTATAAAATGGCTCTTCGATTTGCCAAATTCGGTCAAATAAGTTTATTTCGGACCTCATGAAATGGATACGAAATGAAGCTTTGGTGGTTCAGACATAACCATTCGAAACTTGCTTTACACGCACGGTTGAGCATTATACCAGATCGTACTGTTTTCGAGCGAAAATCTTCTTGAAAGTAAATGAGGTGTAAGAATCTGGAGCTCTGCGAATTACACAGTGCAAAACATTCATTAAAAATGTCACATTTTCTTTCCATTGCTGTTCTGTGAATTGATCATGCCTACATTAACTGTGTGAATATCAGATCGAATAGGTTTCGTTTACCTTTATACACAGCGTATACATGTTACTCGTAGCACCGAGATATGGCTCTGTGAGGGTTAATGCCTCTTTTAATCGTCAATGACGTACAAGCCCGTTTGGCTACAAAATACATATAAATATTTGAATTGTCACGGTTGCATACAATTTCTCACATATAAAATCCTTTTGTCTGATTGTAAACATTAGTAACGACCGAAATGAAAAATTCTTTTATGGAATATTATTATCAACGTGAGTGTGAAAATATTTTATTTAAAATCACTAGAGTGGAGAGACAAATAGATTATGTTCTCATGACTGAAAATGGGCATTATTTGCTAGTATAATACTAAAAATACGATTTCGTGTTTTTTCGCAAACAAAAAGAATGTGATTACGGGGTGATATACCGTAGGAAAAACAGTGTGCTTGAATATCTCGAGGCTAGATTATAACAAACATTATGCAGGGGTAGAACCATATTTTAGCCTATTTAATTTGACTAATTGAGATTGAGGTTTATGACGAGACAAGTCAATTTCAAGGGGGCATATAAACGGACTAAGGTCTTCAACTTAGCAAAATTACAGAATACGTCATGCTGAATTTATCAACATGGCGAATGTTGGGCATATGGACCTATAATAATAATAATAATAATAATAATAATAATAATAATAATAATAATAATAATAATGATCATAATAATAATAATAATAATAATGTCTTATTTACCCAGGGTAGCTCCATTTAGCTGTAAACTATATAGCTGCTCTTCCAGCGGGTCCTGCATAACATGAAGTTGTTATTACCCTTCTCATTTCATGATGTCTATCAATCTGACATAAAGGATCGAAATGACGATGAAACAAAAGTGCAAATCTTTATCTTTTTCTCTGTGAAGAATAAGAAGACGCTCATAACCTTTTTTTATATTGGATGTTAACAAGCTCTTAAAAAGTAAGAAAGGATCACCAGTTCTGTGCAGAGTTATGCAAACCTTTTCCTTTATGAAGCACAACCCTGGTTTGTCAATATATGAAACGCATACTGATATGTATGATTGCCATTATTATTGTCATGTGCACGCGCTGGAACGGCAACTTTAAATCTCGTTTGCTTACGTATCGACGTAGAATTATACGCACAACTCTACGCACGGCTTGTAACCCTTTCCTGTGCTCAAATGATAGCCCCTATGGCTGAATTTGCACCTGTGAAAGGATCATCAATCGTATGTAGAGTCATGCGTACCTTTACAAATAGCTTTATGAAACACAATCCTGGTTTGTCAACATATGAAATGCATACCGATATGATTGCTATTATCATTGTCATGTACATTAGCTGGAACGGCGCCTTTAAATCTCGTTTGCTTACATATCGACGTAAAATTATACGCACAACTCTACGCACGTCTTGCAACCCTTTCCTGTGCTCAAATGATAGCCCCTATGGCTGAATTTGCACCTATGAAAGGATCATCAGTCATGTATAGAGTTATGGAAACACAAGGCTGCATGGATTGCCAATAAATGAAATGCATACCGATATGTATGATTGTCATTATTATTTCCATGTGCACACGAGCTGGAACGGCAACTTTAAATCTCGTTTGCTTACGTATCGACGTAAATTCATACGCACAACTCTACGCACGGCTTGTGACCCTTTCATGTGCTCGATTTGTACCTGTCACCAATCGTGTGTAGAGTCATACGTACCTCTACAAATAGTTATATGAAGCACAACTCCGGTTTGTCAATATATGAAACGCATACTGATTTGAATGTTTGACAATATTGCCATGTGTATGAGCTGGAATGGCAACTTTAAGTCTCGTTTGCTTACGTATCGACGTAGAATTATACGCACAACTCTACGCACTGCTTGTGACCCTTTCATGTGCTCAAATGATAGCCCCTATGGCCGAATTTGCAACTGTGAAAGGATCACCAGTCATGTGTAGAGTTTGAAACACAACTTTGGTTTTGTCATCGTATGAAATGCATACCGATATGTATGATTGTCATTATTATTGCCATGTGTATGGGCTGGAACGGCGCCTTTAAATCTCATTTGCTTACGTTTCGACGTAAAATTATACGCACAACTCTACGCACGGCTTGTAACCCTTACCTGTGCTCGAATGATAGCCCCTATGGCTGAGTTTGCATCTGTGAAAGGATCATCAGTCATGTATAGAGTTATGGGAACACAACTCTGGTTTGTCAATAAGTGAAATGCATACCGATATATATGATTGTCATTATTATTACCATGTGTGTGAGCTGGAACGGCGCCTTTATATCTCGTTTGCTTACGTATCGACGTAAACTTATGCGCACAACTCTACGCACGGCTTGTGACCATTTCTTGTGCTCATCGGTACCCTCTGTGGCTGAGTTTGCACCTGTCAAAGGAGCAGCAGTTATGTATAGAGTTATAGAAATACAACCCGGGGTTGTCTATAAATGAAATGCATACTGATATGAGTGATTGCCATTATTATTGCCATGTGCGTGAGCTGGAACGGCGCCTTTAAATCTCGTTTGCTTACGTATCGACGCGAGACCATATCCACCTGTTCAATAGACTCAGTTCCGATCACATCACCCTATCAATACCAGGGGCCTGTAACATGAAAGAGATACAATCAATTTTGCGATCATTCGCAAACTTTTGTACATGATTTCCCGTAGACTTGCGACTGATATCAAGCGTACGATCGATTGGAAAGCTTTGTGTTACGGACTCCAGAACATAGACACGGGATGCCGATTCTCCCAGCATATGTTGGAGTGATTTATTCAGGCTTCTCTATATATGCTTGCGTGTATCATCGTTTCCCCATCTGACCTCGTATATCATGCACCATGTGTTGTCGTGTCAAACGAGTATTATATCTAGTTCTTTCCGACTCGATGAAATTGGAGTAAGAGATGTGCGTTATGGTGGCAGATGATATGTTTATTCTTGCGTTACTGTCAGGATTGATGCTATAATTATTTTCTGATATGTGCTTGCAAAGGTGATGGTGCTTTCACGTCTTAAATCTGATTAAAACTTTTATATACCTTCGAAAGAAAAAAAGTTTGGTAAATTACTGGAAGTTAGAATATTATTTCGGTGCTCATGGCGCTTTGGTTGAAAGAGAAAAGTAGATGAAGACAATACAAATAGAAGCACAATTTTCCTGAACACATTATTATTATCATCATTATTATTAGTAGTAGTAGTAGTAGTCGTAATGGTAGTATTAGTATTATTATTATTATTAGTAGTAGTTGTATCTCATATGTGGATTTACGTGTGTATATGACACTCGCAAAGTTCTGTGCATGTGACATGTGTGTTATAGTGGCGAGAGATAGAACAAGAGAGATATTTGATAATGCAATCTCATTACGTGATCAATGTTCCATTTCAGGGAGCAAACTCAATCAAATTATTATTATTATTATTTTTATTATTATCATTATTACTATTATTATTACTATTATTAGTATTATTATCATCATTATTGTTATTATCATTATTATTGTTATCATTAGCATCATTATCATTATTATTATCATTATTGTTATAAATATCATTATCATTATCACTATTGTTATCATTATTATTACTATAATTATTTTTATCGTTATTATTATCATTATCATCATTATTATTATTACTAGTATCATCACCATCATCATTATTACCACTACCACGATGTAAATTTACGTCTCTATGAGAAACTCCTATCATTCTGTGCATGTGACGTGTGTATTATGGTGAAAGATAGAAAGAGATATGTAGATGATGATTCATCTCATTACGTGATCAATGTTCCATTTCAAGGAGCAAAATCAATCAAATTATTACTATTATTATTATTATTATTGTTATTATCATCATTATTACTATTATTATAATTATTACTATTATCATTAGTATTAGTATAGTCGTAGTAGCAGTAGTCAGGTAGTAGTAGTAGTAGTATCTTATGTGGATTTACGTGTGTATGTTACATGTGTGTTATAGTGGTGAGAGATCGAACAAGAGAGATCACATCTCATAACGTGATCAATGTTCCATTTCAGGGAGCAAAATCAATCACAATATGAGGCCAAATCGAAAAGGTTGTACATCCCAGGCCCACGCAGCTGGTTACAGATTGCTTAGTTAAATTAGATAGACCCATATCATTAACAGATCAAATAGCTGGATCTTATGTCAATGTGAATATACAGTATATCAAACTGTATTATAGATTTATATGAGCTGCATATAAGCTATTAAAAAGAAATATTTATATACATAATTATAATGCATAAAAATAAAAATGTCGTTCCTCATACCTCAAAAAACTTTAATTAATCAATTTTTGTTAATTTTAGAATAGGAATAAACCGTACAACAAAAATGCATGAAAACAAACAACAAAACGAAACATGACACAGAGTATAACGCTGTAAACAATTTAAGTCGCCAGGAGATTATTCTTAATAAGATCAAATTTGGGGGAAAATCAGAATAATTTTACTTCAATAATCCCCATTTTAATATGACTCCAATTACCACGCATATCAATTATTCGTACAACGTCTTTAGCTCACCATCTCCGATTTTTTTCTCATTTTGATTGCCTCAAATTTAAAATAACGCCCTTTTGTCTTGTAACTATGCTCTCCTCCTCTTGCCTACACATGTACATCTTTAGTTTTCCACCATTGTCTTCGCGCTGTCTTCATATCTACTGATGATCTCCGCTTCCATTACATTACAGATTACATCTTCCCATCCCCACTATCTGTTATAAAGTTGGCCCTCACCCATCCTTCTTTTTAATTCCTCCCATATCCCGATTTCTACAGATCTATTTTCTCCAGTTATTCAATTCTCTTAATCGCTCTATGGATCCATTTATTTTCTACCAGTCGTTTTTTTTTTCACCACGTCTCACTACCCCCTTCTCCCTCTGACCTATCTTCAAAATGTCCCCGTAGACTTATGCTATCCCGATCTCTCAGTGCCTGTGGTATTTGTAAACGAGTCAATGTTGCTCCTTCTCTTCCCCTTTGCGTCCCCCACACTCTGGTCTCCCCCCCTCTCTCTCTCCTTCCCCCTCTCCCCCCTCTCTCTCTCTTTCTTTTTTTTCTGTCTTTGACTTTTTATCATCTTCCACTCTTTTCCCTACACCCATTTTCTTTCCAGATTCTCCTTCTCTCTCTCTCTCTCTCTCTCTCTCTCTCTTTCCTTCTTTCTCTCTCACTAGATTATTATCT
Organism: Temnopleurus reevesii; assembly: GCA_036244855.1. Lineage (NCBI taxonomy): Eukaryota > Metazoa > Echinodermata > Echinoidea > Temnopleuroida > Temnopleuridae > Temnopleurus > Temnopleurus reevesii. Next base: position 4,087 of record BQKZ01010526.1, on the reverse strand, counting down.
TCCAATCTTTACCTAATTATAGACCTGTTTTCTCTCCCTCATTTATCTCTTACCCATCCTTTCACATTCTACCCCTCCATCCCTCCTATCTTCTTTCCCCTTTTCTCACCCCCCCCCCCCTATCCTACAATGTTCTTTTTCTTTCTCCACCTCATCTTCTTTGTATTTTAAAACTCTCCCCATTCTCCCCTCTCTGCTCCATTCTGACACCCTTCTCCCTCTTTCTCTTTCTGGTACATCTTCCTTTTTTCTGTTCATCCATCCCACTCTGACACGTATTTTGCGTCTTCATTTCACTCCTGGGAATTAAGCATTGTTTAGACTAATGCCCCAACACTAAGCCTCGAAGATTAGTCTAAACTGAAGTCTAATGTACGAGTGCAGACAGTGTGCTCTAGAACGATATTATCCCAGTAGTCTCCAATATGAATGTATATATGCCATATAAATTGAAGTACGGGTATATTTACAAATATCACTGCTTTTCACTACTTTACTCTGCTTTTTACTGCTTCACACAGAAACAAAACAAATATTGTTTAAAGGTACAACTACCACTTTAAGATTTGTTTCGGGTAATAGAAAACGAAATTCGAAAATATAAAAGCAGAAATCACGACTGCGTCAAAAAAGATATATGTATCAAAGCAATCGATGACAAATCAAGTTTTTTTAATAGTCCATGTACTTGATAAAATAATTTCATTAAATTTGATCGAAGAATTAACAAAATAAAAGTTTAAAAAATTAACCAAAAAATTATAAATTCTTACACAGTCTTGTGAGACATCCGACAGGATTGTGAAATGTTCTGATCTGATTTCAGTTCTTGTCTAACCAAGGCAATGTGTATTAACGAGCCTTCGAGGTCAGTTGCATGAAATCTATACCTTCTCTGATGAATTTTTATCCGAAAATTGTTATCAGTATCCAAGTTTCAAATTAATATGAAATACACAGAGGCGATATCCATGCATAGGGAAAATTATTATTATTTTTTTTTACATAGTATGATGATAAATTCGACAGAAAACTGACCTTGCGTTTACAGCTATGCCAAGCCAAAACCTGTGAAATGCTCTGATCTAATTTTAGCGTTTGTCTAGTCGAGGAGATGTGTATTAACAAGCCTTTCGAGGTCATTTGCATGAAATATACACCTTCCTTGATGGATTGTAAGAAAAAAGATAATTTAAAGAAAAAGTTATCTCAGTTTCAAATTCATATGGATTATACACAGTCAGAGATATATTCGAATCCAAAGAAACACCAAGTAAAATTTTAAAGCATTAACGCATCACCACATTTACGATATTGATGCACGGAAAATATACTGTGAAATACTCAAATCTGTGAAATGTTCTGATCCTATTCTAAAGCTTTGCTGGTTCAGAAAATATGTATTAATAAGCCATCGAGGTAATTTTAATGAAACCTATACTTTCTCTGATGAATTTTAATAAAAAATGGGTATCAGCTTCTGAGTTTCATATTGATACGATTTACAAGCACAGTCAGCGATGAAATTTAGTCCAAAGAACCATCATGTAAAATGTTAAAGTCGTAACGCATCACAACATTTACGGTATCCTTGCACGAAAAAAATACTGATCAATTTTTAAACATAGTACGATGATAAATTTGACAGCAAACTGACCTTGCATTCACAACAATGCCGTGCCAAAGCCTGTGAAATGTTCTGATCTAATTTTATTTCTTGTCCAGCCAAAGAAATGTATATCAACGAGTCATTTGAATGAAATCTATACCTTCTCTGATGAATTTTAATCCAAAAATAGTTATCAGTAATCTGAGTTTCGAATCGATATGAATTATACATACAGTCAGAAATGTATTTTAATGACGATGATTAAAAAAAGTGTAACATTTTAAAGCATACACGCATCGCAACATTGCACGGAAATGCACTGATTATTTTGTTACACAGTATGACAAGAAATTCGACAGAAAACTGACCTTGCATGCAAAGTCATGCAATGCCAAACTTTTGAAATCTTTTGATCTAATTTTATTTCTTGTCTCGCCATGAACATTAATATATTAACGAGTCTTCGAGGTCATTCACCTGAAATATATATGTTATCTGATGAATTTTAATCCAAAATGTTTATCAGCATCTTAGTTTCAACTTGAAATGAATTACACACAGTCAGAGTTGTAGTCTAATCCAAACACAAAATATATGCAATTTTGCCAAATTCGCGCCTTGCAACATTTACGATATCCGTGCACGGAAAAAAACACTGATCAATTTTTAAACACAGTATGATGAGAAATTTGACAGAAAACTGACCTTGCGTTCACAGCTATGCGATACCGCAGAATGTGTGAAATGTTCTGATCTAATTTTATTTCTTGTCTCGCCATATTAGCGAGTCTTCGAGGTCATTTGGATGAAATATATACCTTCTTGATCATCCTTCTGACGCAAGGAATTATTTATCACAGTGCTTGTTGTATTCTCAATCTCAACATTTGCTCAAAGTATATGGTACCACTGTCTTTTTATTGTAATCTAATTACAAAATCCAACTTGTAAAGGCTGACTCACACCTTTGCGTTTTTTTCGCCCGCGTCGGCCTAGCGTTTATGGAATTTAAAAACGTTCCATCGACGCACAAAGACGTAGGTTATACGGTGGATTGACGCTCGGTGTACGCTCCTAGAGCGCAAGCCAAACGTCAGTCCACCGTCTGATCCGCGTATGCTCTGCGTCGATCTATCGAGCGTTTTTAATTTCCAAAAACACTGGGTCAACGCAGGTTAAAAACGCAATGGTCTGAGTCGGCCTTAAGGTTTGTTTTGGAGTGACACACCTGCAAACAATCTCCTTCATCAGCATCTCGATCATAATCATCTTTTTCATCCAATAATGATTGAAATAATCATACTAAGGTTGTTATTATACACTAGAAGGATTATTGACATTATGATATTATTTTTCTTACTACGATACATTAATGTATGTACGGCGTACTATCTCAAATAAGTCTTTGCATCTCAACTAATCTTTTGGACTACCGAGGTGTACTACCAAAGTCAAGCATATATACATGACCAGTGTTATAATATTACTCATTCGGCTAATATAAATCCATATGTTGGACTAAAAATGATGGTAATTTACGATGGACTAATTTAAGTGACTCCAAATTATTAGTCTAGATGGGTTAGTTTATAATCACTTCATCTGGACGGATCTATATTTTTCCAGCAAGGGAAACTTTTGCCTCTCCCATCCCCTCTCTCTCCCTCCCTGCAGCCACTCTCTCTATCACCTCGGTGAGCGTGTGTGTGCGTTTGTGATTGTGTGGTTTTAGTTGATTGAATGGTTTTGGTTGAGTGAACACAAAACACTAAGTATATGAGTATAATGTGCTATCTTGGTTAGATATGAAATGTGTGTTTATTTACATATGTGGATGATTTCACGTATGTACGCACACACATATATGTGTGTGTGTGGTGTTTGTGTGTTTGGGTGGGTATGGGTGTGGATGAGTGTATATTTAGAAATATTTCATGTCAAGCACTCTGGATCAGCCAATTCCTTGCCCTAATTCCATCTCGCTTTCTTTACCCCGATGCAATCGAACCCATTGCCATGTTTTGGAGGGAAAGTGGGTTTTGTTTGCTTTGTCGAAAATAGACGGATCTTTGACATTTCCAGATTGATATGAATGTGTACCCCGGAGCAGATTATGCAAATAATTACCGGATGCATTTGGATTGGCACTCAGAAGATATCCAGACGTTGGTGATTTATCAAAGACTAATAACCACCAGGGGTCAGATGGTAAGGCGATACACCTCTCCATGTGGCGAAGTAGATGAATGTACATACTGAGGAAAGAACTTTTAATTATCGAGACATTGGAGACGTGGGTTAAAACTAACTTTGACATCGCTGCTTTATATTCATACAATTGGAATGAGACGGTAAATCCAGAAAGTATACATTCAGAGGGGGAATTATAAAATAAGCATAATAACGTCATATGATTTTAAACAAAAATTAATTCGATGTAAAGGAATGTAGCTTTTCAGACGATTTAAGAAAAAAACA
>BQKZ01010524.1:7924-20716 GCA_036244855.1 Temnopleurus reevesii | reverse complement strand
AGTAGACAATAGTCATCCAAAACGGAAAATAACAACTTGCTAATTTGTATTTAAAGAGTCCTGAAATTCTGTGATTTTGTTGCCAAAACCAATACTGTGCTAAAATATGAGCAATTTACAGTATTGCAAAATCAATTTTTTATTTATTTGATTAAAATATATATGAAATGTAATATGTTTGCAACACCTCTAATGCAATCAACGATAAGCAATGGTGATCTACTAGCTCTTACTAAAATATTTCCCGGAATATTGAGTTTTGTTTGAAAAAACGCCAGCATTTTTTAATATTAAAGGAATTTACACTTGAGCATGATTGGAATAAAAACTCAACAACCTTATAGTTTCTCTCCAGTTTAAAAATGAACATGACGTGCAGGGTGCTACAAGAATTTTTTTCACCAGTTTTTCACCAGTTTTTCACAAGTTTTCAAATCAATTGCCCGAACAAAATTTCCCGAACAAAATTTCCTTTGCCCCAAATTGATGGCCTATGCCAATTTATACATGTAGATGACAACTAAAAAAAGCTGCTAGTTGCTCTTTCGGGCAAATGACAATTTTATTTGCTTGCCAGAGAGCTTCTTTTTGTTGCCCCGGACATGCGGGCAATTGGGTTTGTAGTGCCCTGACCTGCCGATAACAATCACAGTTCTTGTGTTTTTATTGTGGTACCAACATTTTCTTTTTTAAAGTTTATTTACCTTAAAATCTTCTTTTTGTTTACCTTTTCATTTTAGTGTCCACTATGCATGGAACCATTGGAAATGGACGATGTCAATTTCTTCCCATGCACTTGCGGTTATCAGGTAATTATTTAACCCTTTCTATGTTCCATTCATTTCCATTCTGAAGGTAGGGGTTGCATTACCCAAACCACCAGTCCAGGCACTATAAACAATATAAAGCTTGCTCCAATTTTTGCACACAAAAGAGCAGTTCCTGTGTAATTGTGCTAAAATATGAATAAAAAACAACCCATAAGTGTTATGGCTTTGTATGCTTCTGCCAAACCATCTTCTAGAAAAGTCCATAAGATGTCTGAGTGCATGAAGATAAAAAAAAATGCTAAAAAGTCAGGACTGTTTGGTGTTGTCCGAATTAGTGTGTTCTATGCTAGTTAATGAAGGAAACTCGTATCTTTTCAAGTCTGTTTTGCAAAGCCTTAAATTTGCTTGCTTGAAATAAATAATCTGGCATATAATAAACACTTCATGATTGCTTCCAAACATCTCATTGAATTTGATGTATGTAAACTAGAATTGAACTTTTAGGTGTCATTCATGTATGTTCTCTTTTTGCTTTGTATTTTGTCTCTATTAGATCTGTCGATTCTGTTGGCATCGTATTCGAACAGATGAGAATGGTTTATGTCCAGCTTGCAGAAAGGCCTATCCTGAATGCCCAGCAGACTTTAAGCCACTATCAGAGGAACAGTAAGTTACTGTAGAAAAGTTGTGTTAAAGTGTAGGAATCAATCATGTTATTAGGGGCTACTTTTTCTTTTACTTTTGGGGCTAGTTTTCTCATTCAAGGGACAGGCATGTTGAAAATTCCTCTGTCGATTCTGTTGGCATCGTATTCGAACAGATGAGAATGGTTTATGTCCAGCTTGCAGAAAGGCCTACCCTGAATGCCCAGCAGACTTTAAGCCACTTTCAGAGGAACAGTAAGTTGGGAACAGAGGTCTGAATTTACAAATGTGGTTTATTTTGTTTGCAGGTTTGACACTGTAAGGTCATAGGGTGTGGGTCAACCACCCTCTCCTTCAACAAGGCAAAGAGTTATCGTCGTGACAGTTCTTGACATTTTTCTTTTCAGTGTTGCACAACTGTGGACAAAATAATTTGTCATACCCAGGCATTCTGTTTGGAAGCCATGCCCCCTTGAAATTTTTTGTCAAACCCCAAATGGCTGAAGACCCCGAAAAGCAGAGCCATTTTATGGTTAATAGAGGTGTGAAATTAAGCGTAAATGTGCTTGATTAATTGCTGTAGAGATGCGTTCATTGAACTGATTGTATGTGTATGCGTTACATCAAGAGCACTAATGTGTACATTTTTCCACGCTAGGGTTTGAACCAACTTTGTGAATTGTGACCAGAGTGTTTTCTTGATTTGTTTCTTAACATTTTAGTGTCATACATGTAGTTACTTTGGGAAACTAGACAGTTTTCATGTTCTTGTGGGCTTGATGAAGAAATGAATAATGGGAGGAGATAAGAAATATAATCTGATTCTAAATAGTGCAGAACAGCCAACTCTGAATGTCCCACAGACCTTGAACCTCTCTCAGTGGAATAATAAGTTAGATCCAGGGTGTGTGTTAATAAATTTGAATTAGTTAATGAAAATCCTTATTGAAAGCGTTACTCATCTCACATTTACTTTTGTTTTTGAACAGGTTGCATCGGATAAAGAATGAGAAAAGACAGAAAGATATTCAACGCAAGCAGAAAATCACAGAAAACAGAAAACACTTGGCGAGTGTAAGGTAAGATGAATCCCTCAGACAAGGCCCCAGGCCTAGTGGCTGACTTGACGTTCATGCCAGTAACAGAAACTAAAAAACCGACTAATCACAAACAAAAATAGAATTGTAATTGCACTAGGTTGGGTCATTTTTTGTTACATACTCAAAGTCTAAATTCATGTCTTTTTCAAACAGGTTAATGTTGTCCAATTAAGAATTAGCAAAAAATAATGGTGCTCCATGTAGAACTAAATTGGCACAAATACCACTAAAGATGATAGAGAGAAAGAGAATTAAGTTTTGTGGCATGTCCCAAGCCATGTAAATTTGAATATTTACGCCAGGAGAAGAAGAGAGAAAGGGGGATCGACCTTTAGCGTCACCATCTGAAAGATGGGACCGAGGCTTTAACCTGCCGCACAGGAACCAATCCAAGCAATTTGTGACTGTCACAAACAGCTTGATATCAGGCACACACCATGATGCCCAGTCAATACCTCAGTGCCTCATAAACGTCAGGTTTGACTTCCAATTTCCTAAATGCTTCAAAAAAGGAATTTTGTTTTTGGAGTATAGTCTTTGATACGATAATGAGAAAATCAACACTTTATTCTATAAATCAGCTACAGTTTCTCCATTCCTCAATGTCTTGTCTTTTGGTCAAATGATATGTTGTTTTTGGATTCTTTTATCTCGGAATAGTTTAACTAGATAGATGGTGCATTACAAATGCTGTGTTTATTATTATTATTTATCACAGAGTCGTGCAGAAGAACCTTGTCTTTGTTGTGGGTCTATCTCAAAGATTAGCGGATACTGAGGTGGGTACTATCTTGGGACTGTTGAACTGGGGTGGGGGCAGGAGTAGGGTGTTTGGGGGAGGGGTTTAGCCCCCAGTATTTTTCATGTCATATGTGCAAGCTTATGGGAGTGTGTAAGAATTGTAATGCATGGAACAGAGCTCTCCCAATCTATCGAGTACTTTTGATTCATTTGAATATCTTCTTTTGTTACTAATCTTTCACATGATTTTCTAGAAACAATTAGATTGTTTGTGATGAATCCATTTTGCACTCTTACAAATATACAGTGTAACATGTAGAAGATCTGGGGAACAATACATTTTATAGGCCTCTCACAAAAGGTGTGCCAAAGAGATTGATTTAATATAACATTGATTGAATATCTTTATGTTACAGGTCCCTAGTTGTGAAATCAAAATACAATTCCAGAATTTGTTTAAGCATGACAGAGACTGTTTTATTTTATAAAATTGTAATACAGACCTACAATCATAGTCACCTTCCACTACACTGTATATCCTGCTAAACTAACACGACATAGGAATAAGTGCAAGGGACTACAGGTTCTAGAAGTATCTTCTCACATGCCAAAACAAACTGAGTTTCCAGATGCTAATTGATTTTTTCCCCTCATTTTTTACAGATATTAAAAAAGCAAGAATACTTTGGGAAATTTGGGAAAATTCTCAAAGTTGTCATAAACCAAAATACGTCATATGCTGGAAGCCAATCTCATGTAAGTAAAAAAAATATATCTCTCAAGTGTTTTGCAGCCCTTATTTCTTCTGTGTATCTCACTCACATAAACTTTTACAATAATGTATGTATGATGCAAGAATATGTATAAAATTATTGTGCAGTATAATTATCACAATGAGGATGCTGAGGATGATGAGGATAATGATAATGATAATGATGTAAATGTGATGATGATGTTTTTAGGAATGCCCTACCTCTTGCAAGGGAATCACTTTTAACAGGTTATCAACTTTTTTCTTTTCCTTTTTTCTCATTTCTGTAAGTTTGGACATCATAAATGTTTTATTGGTATTTTTTTTTTTTTACAAATATTGCTACATGAGTTGATGCTTAATTGAGCGAAGTTGGACTGATGGACATTACCAAGGTCATATGCATAGATAAAATTCAAAATATAATTTAGGCCTTGATACAGGAGTTCATCATGGCATCATATACAAGGCCACATTGGTGTAGAGCAGTTTTCCACTAGAAGCAAAACGCTTATAGAGACCTTTAGGAAATCCAAGGAGTTCACCATGGCAAGCAAAGAGGGCACCCATAGCAAAATTTGTGCATGAGGTTGCCTTGGTCTTATTCAAGTGAATCCTGCCAATGAGTTCAAATCATGCATAAACGAATTACTTATAATGATGTTTGATATTTGAATTTTCTTTCTTTTCTTGATAAACCCACAGGGGCCGAGTGCAAGTGCTTATGTAACATACCAGAGAGCGGAAGATTCGTTACGAGCGATACAAGCTGTGAACAACGTCCACGTCGATGGGAGGACGTTAAAAGCGTCGTTAGGAACGACAAAGTACTGTAGCCATTTTCTGAAGAATTCGCAANTGTTTTATTGTCCTGCCTTTGCAGTTATACGCTTTGCCCTGGACAGATTTTATTTTCTCTGTATTTCTGTATATTTCTGTCATGTCTGATGTATTGTTCAATGTTCTTTATAACTTATTCCTTTATGTCAATAAAGTGATACAAAATCAAAATCATTATCTTTTTAAAACGGGTAAATATGGTCCAATTAAGTCATGAGCAAAATGTAATGGTGCTCGGCAAAAATACCACTAAAGGTGATTTTCATGTCCTCTAGCAAGAAATTTATCCACAAAGCTGCACTCTTCCCAGGTGTGATCATCTACATAGCTGCCTTGATACTTGGCTTGATTTGCCATCCAGTGACTGGGTAATAATATCAGAAGCGCTTTGAACAGTCATACAGACATGATAAGGCACTATATAAATCCACAATATTATTGTTTTTTGTTTCTTTTCTTGCAGAGTCGTGCAGAAGAACCTTGTCTTTGTTGTGGGTCTGTCTCAAAGATTAGCCGATACTGAGGTGGGTAGAATTTTTGTAATAAAAGGATACATTCCCCTTCTTCGCAATCGTTCTTATTAATCTTCCTTATAGGACTATAATAAATCTTCAATGCAAGGTTTCAATGGTACCATTAGATTGCTTGCCATGAAACTATTTTGCAGTAACACATGTATAGAAGATCTGGGGTATGTGAAATAAAAGATGTGATTAGATTTGGGATGAATGTCATAATTCTATTGCAAATTGTGTACCAGAGAAATTGATGAATTGAAATATTTATTTATTTATTTATTTATTTATTAGAACATTTACAGAGGATAAAAACATGATCAGCATACAAACTGTTTTACATCATGGTCCTCTTGGGACACAATACATAAATATGAATTGTATCTCTTTATGTTGGAGGCCCCTAATTTGAAAAATTGAAAAATATATATATTAAATGTTAAGTATTCCAGAATTTTGTACACACAATAGAGACCAAAGTTGTATTAAATGATTTTATCAAATTGTAATACAGATTTTACATCAGTCCCCTTATACCATAATCAACATAACACAGGAATATGTGCATGGGACTACAGTATAAAACAGTTCCTCTTCCCAAACAAGGATAAGTTGAGTTGCCTGATATTAATATATTTTTCTTCTTATTTTTGACAGATATTAAAAAAGCAAGAATACTTTGGGAAATTTGGGAAAATTCTCAAAGTTGTCATAAACCAAAATACATCATATGCTGGAAGTCAATCTCATGTAAGTAAGACAAGCAACTTAGTTATAATTCTAGGTGTTTTATTTTGTGTATACATCCTCCCCACAGACTATTCATTCCCATGTGTTTAATGCAAGTATTTATTTTTAGAAGATTATCTATAAGATGAAGATGGTGATGATGATGATGATGATGATGATGGTGATGATGATGATGATGATGATGATGATGATGATGATGACGATGGTGATGATGATGATGATGATGATGATGATGGTGATGATGATGATGGTGATGATGATGATGATGATGATGATGATAGTGTTGATGGTGATGCTACTGCTTTTCTTATTTACCAGGGAACTGTTTAAGTATTTAATTCATGTTTTTTCTCCTTTCTTTTCAAACTCCTTTGATTTGAGCATTTCTGTACCATTGAAAATCTTCAGTGTTTTATTGTGACTTGTGACATTGTCACTTAATTGACTGGTTGAGTAAACACATGTCCCAGGTTTGTATGTGTTGATCAAGTTCAAACATAATAGCTTCAAATCACAGTCCATGAACCAATTGTTTCATGAAACTTGGTATTTACATTTTCCCTCTTTTCTTGATAAACCCACAGGGGCCGAGTGCAAGTGCTTATGTTACATACCAGAGAGCGGAAGATTCGTTACGAGCGATACAAGCTGTGAACAACGTCCACGTCGATGGGAGGACGTTAAAAGCGTCGTTAGGAACGACAAAGTACTGTAGCCATTTTCTGAAGAATTCGCAATGTCCGAAACTGGTAAGTACAACAGTGTTTTTAATGCCTTTTACCTGTAAAAAGGGGCGCCAGGGGCCTAAATATTTTGCTTTCTCCGCATGTATCTGTCCGTCCAATTTGCGTTCTCTTGGTTCCTGGCTCGATGGATCGACATTCAAACTTCGATTGTAAATGCTCCTTACGAATTATGAATTAGGATGAAAGAATATGAGTCAGAAATTGTTATGCCTTGGTACTTCAGACAAGTCTCACTGATTAATTTTCTTGAATATTTTGTTATGCCAGTTCTGTTTTAATACAGGATTTTGTATCATTCTTTTGTTATAGAGAAACTGCTTGTAGGGATAAAAAAAAAAGTTCTATCTAAGAATACATTGTATGCTAGCATGCCTGAGTCCAGTAAACCTAGGTAATGATACATGTTGCTCTATATTATTGCAGGGCTCTCTGGGAGAACAGTTTAAAGAACTGAGGCACCCACCCTGGGTATAAAAGACCCATTATTATTATGATTATTATTATTATTATCCAGGGAATACATTTTAAGGGGAGTGAAAGCGATTGCTCTCCTAAAGCTCCCCCCCCCCCTTACATGCTTTTTGGGGAGTGATTTATTGAGCCTCTTGTAACCCCAATTTTACTACATGAAGACCCAATTTAGCTCCCCTAAAACTCTCCTTGAGAGCATCTAGGAGAGCTATCTGTAGCTCCCTTGCAAATTCTTAAATTCAGTCCCTGATAAATTATATCTTGTATTTTGCCTTCTCAATACAGGACTGTATGTATTTACATGAACTGGGGGATGAGAATGCGAGTTTTACGAAAGAAGACATGCAAATGGGGTAAGTCTTGTGTCTCGACGTTATTGTGTACCACAATTTCATCTGAGTATCATGCTTGTCATGTCAGCAATAATACAGAGATGCTACTCTTAAAAAATGTTCCTGATTTCTGCAAATTTTGGTGAGATGATTGTGTACAAAGTATAGGCAAGTGGCAATTTTCATGCCATCTTTCAGCCACAAATCTATATCGCAATCGTAATGTCAATCAATCATTCTTTCAGGAAATATTAAGAATACTAGCAGAAACTACTCCATGATTCATTAGGAAGTGGCAGCAACAGTTGCTAACTTAGTAACCCCCCCCCCCCCCCCGCTCCCCCCCCCCCCCCCCCCTCCCCCCACAAATATAATTGTTAATGGACGCCTAAGAATCACTGAAAAATGACTGACAAAAAACGTCAACAGATTTCATGTTTTATTCCATATATGTTTATTTATGATTCTAAGGGGGTGTCGCTCAAAAGTTGCAATTGATCACAAGTTGCAGTTGATTGGAACGTGCCAATCAGAATCATTGTTTCATGCGCGTCTTGTTATATGCGCATACCGTGCGCGAATGAAAATGCGTGTTACAATGTGCAAAGTTGCAGTTGATTTGCAGTTGATTTTGAACAACGCTCCCTAAGGTAGATGTCTGTGCAAGTTATATTTCTCCTTTTTTTTTCTTAAAATATTAGTCATTTTTTAAAAGTTGAGTGGAAAAAATACTTTGGGTCGGTTATAGGTATCCGAACATCTTTTGTTTTGCTTTCCCTAATCCCACCGAACTGTTACCATATTATTGTAATTAATCAATCTCTTGTTCAGGAAACACCAAGAATATGAACAGAAGCTACTCCATGATCTCTTAGGAGGTGGCAGCAACAGCCACAGTCCTGGGTCCTCTACCACACACAACCATACAACTTCTACCACACCACCTACAACAACATCTGCCACAACTAACTCAACAAGTGCTGCAAGCAACGTTGCAAGCCATGCTGCCACATCGTCCGCAGGGGAGAGATCGAGATCACAGTCAAACACAAGGTAAAGAAAATGTTTGTTTTGTTTGTTTGTCTGATACTTTTAAAAACTCTAATCGGGATGGTCCTTTTAAACTAGGTGCTTCATGGGGTAGGGATAGGCGGGGGAGGGGGGGGGGGGGGTTGCTGCAACGAGAGGCAATCAATCTCTGGACAGTTACCATAGCAAGAGAGAAACTGCTTTTCATCCAATCAAAATCAAGGATTACTTCGGATTTAGTAGAGCACTGGCAAATGGTCACTGCGACCAACTTCATGAAACGCTCTTCAGGGAATTTGGCTGAAAAGTTTTGCAAAACTAGAAACAATGTAACAATAGTTGAAATAATTCTTGCCTTATCCCAACATGGATAAACACTGATTGAAAGTGCTTTACCGAGAAACTGAAAAAATCACAGACATTCTCAGATAGGAATCGAACCCACGATCCCCTGATGACTAGACAGGTGTCTTACCACTAGACCACCGAGAACCGATGATAGTGGCGGGCTCAATTTGTGTTATAGCAGTAGGTACTGCGTAACTAGGCAAGAATTATTTCAATTGTTTATCTACCCAACACAAAAATCATTCAATTTATAATGTGACAAAAGCTTTCCAAAACTTTAGCCAGTTTCATTAGTTATCAAGCGGTTATTGGTTATTCGATGTTTATATTGAGTTTTAATAATGCATCACGTTCTGCACTAAGGTACATGAAACTTTGTTTCTGTGCTTCATATGTTTATGTCATTATACATGAATGTTACACTGCCAAACAAATAAACTCCGTCTGTAGTAAGCTAATCTTTCAACAGCATTGTAACGAACTTTGGAGAGATGATTACATTGATTTGAAGATTTCTAAACCATGTTTTTCGGGATTTTGTTGTTGCCATGGTAACTCCAATTTTCCAGAAGCTTTTAGATCGAAAAGCTGCAACAGTCTATGAGTGGTTAATGCAAAATTTATTTTTTTTTAAATAAAGAAAAAAGCAGCCTTCGCCACCAACCACACACAAGTCCAACAGTAGAGGGAGTCCCAGTATTACGACAGACTCCTGGCCGACGTTAAGTAAAGCGAGTGCGGAGACCGTGGAGGAGACGTCACAAGGGGATGAAATGCAATCTACAGTAAACAGGTAGGCATGAAGAGGAATATGCACCAATGGTGACGATGATGATCGCGGGGATGACGAGGATGATGGTAGTGGTGTAGGTGATGGTGGGGAGAATGATGATGTTGGTGGTGCTGCTGGTGGTGATGATGCTGGTGGTGATGAAAATGATGGTGATGGTGATGATGATGGTGGTGCCGATGATGATGATGGTGATGATGGTGATAGTGGGGATGTTGATGATGATGATGATGATGATGATGATGATGATGATGATGATGGTAATGATAATGAGAGGATGGTAGTGGTGGTGATGTGGTGGTGATGATGATGATGATGTTAATTATGGTGGTGGTGCTGGTGGTGTTGTTGTTGATGGTGGAAGGGATGACAATGATGGTGATAATGATGATGGTAGTGGGTGTGCTGCTGCTGGTGATTATAATGACGGTGTTAATGATATTGATGATGACGGTGGTGGTAGTTGTGATGATTATGGTGAATGAAAATTTTGAAAATATAACCACAGTGAAAATTTCAGAGCTCTAAGATATGATCCAATTTCTTTGTACTTGATCATCAAACAAGCTTTTTTTCTAGTCCACTGAACGTCTTCTTTATATCTCAACCCCATCAGCCACACATCAAAAGAGCCTACCCTCGATCCAACCGACAGAACAGATGCGCTACCTCCGCTAATGCCAGTAGCGCCCTCAACGAACGGTGTGAATGCAGAAGTACACGAACACCCTCCTCATCTACACAATAGTACAGCGCCCCCTATTGATATACCGAAGAAGAGAGTAATTTCCGAGCAGAGCAGTTTGAACAATACGCCCCATGAATCTTCCCCACAGGTCAGTTTTAGAGTGTACAGTCAAACCTGTCTATAAAGACCATCCAAGGGAGACAGAAAAGGTGGTCTTTAACAACAGGTGGTATCTATAAACAGGTTCATTTTCATGTTAAAGGCACTTCAAGAAAGGTAGTCTGTATGGACAGGTGGTTTTTATATACAAATGGCCGCTGTAGTAAGTTTGAGTGTATTTTAATTAAATTCATTAGATGAATAAAGATATTTTTGAAAAAAAGTAAATCATTTGTGTTAACATAGAACGTATAACATTGCAAAGCGCTAATTTTTGTATTACAAATAACCTGCTATGAGCATGTGGGTTCTTGATAGTGAACCATATATTTGACATTGTGATTATATTATTCTGTTTATTGGTCATAGATCAGTCATGATGGCTAAATTATCTTATCTTTATCTTGGATGTCTTTCTTGACCAGGTGCAATCAAGCCCCAATTTGGCCCCACCCCCAGTGACAGACACGAGGCAGCAACAGCAGCCGCCCCACCCTGGTCCCTCAGGCCCTCCTCCTAACCTACCCCACCCCGGCAGGGGAGCACCCTTTGTAGACATTGCACACCTGTTTGGAGGGAACGGGTTCGTACCACCGGCCAACATTCAGAGGCGGATACCGGCAGTGCCCATACAAGGAGTGCCGCAACAAAATGGTAGGTTTTGACAGTGGTAGTTGTGACTGGAGGATGTGGTAATGTTGTTGATGTAGGTGTTGTTGTTGATGTAGGTGTTGTTGGTGATGGTAATGGTTGTGGTGATGATGTATACTGCTTTTGATGATAATCGTGAGAAATGGGACAGTGCTTGTGATGGCCTAGTTGTTGATAGTGGGGGTTCTGATGATGTTTGTGGAAGATCAAGTTAAGGAATAGTGGTGGTGATGTTGATGGTGATCGTGATGGTACTGATAAATATAATTGTAGCAGTGTTTGAGTACTGTAGTGTTGATGGGGATTGTGATGGTTATAGTGATGATGGTGTTGACAGGGACCCTTTGGTGATATTGCACATCTGGTTGGAGGCAACGGGTTCGTACCACCGGCCAACGTCCAGAGGCGGATACCGGCCGTGCCCATACAGGGTGTACCGCAACAAAGTGGTACGTTTTGACAGTGGTAGTTGTTGGAGGCTGTGTTGGTGGTGATGTAGGTGATGGTGATGGCGGTTGTGATGGTTTATACCATTTGTGATGATAATGATGAGAAGTTGGACAGTGATTATGATGATCTTTTAGTAGATTTTGGGAGTTGTGATGATGTTTGTTGAAGTTAGGGTTAAGGAGGAGTGGTGGTGATGGTGATGAAGGTGATGTTGATACCTGTAGTGTTTGTAGTGATAATTATGACTGTAGTGTTGTTTGTGGTAGTGTTGATGGTGATGGTGTTGTCGATGATGATTGTTGTAGTGATGGTGATAATGGTATCCAGACAGGGATATAGTGATGATGGTGATGATGATGATGATGTTGATGATGGCGATGATGATGATATGATATTGATGATGATGATGATGATGATGATGATGATGATGATGATGATGATGATGATGATGATGATGATTATGATGGTGCTGATGATGATGGTGATGATGATGATGATGATGATGACGATGGTGATGATGGTGATGATGATGATGATGATGGTGGGGAAGAAGATGATGATGATAATTTTGGTGATGATGACTATGAAAAAATGTGATGATGATGATGATGAAGATTATGATAACTCTTTATTACATTCTCTCATCCTCACTTGTAGAATGGACTGGAAGTGGGTGGACATCTGCTAGCGAGCTACTTCCGATCGACAGTCATGCCACGACAGATTGGCAAGCTGCATTTGGTTTCCCTCCTGAGCCCAAAGAAAAGCACAACGAGGATGACCTTGGTATGCTCAGTAATAATAATGCATTTTATTTAGCCATTGCAGCTGCTTTATTGGCTTGTTACAAAGATGAGAACAGGGTTCTCCACTAGCGGTTTTACCCGGGCGGGCCGCCCGGGTAAAATTCTGAAAATCAGTTTAGCGCCCGGGTAAAGTTTCCCCGCCCGGGTAAAATCTTAAGCCGCCCGGTTATGAAAATTGACATATTTTCACGCATTAGCACAATATTATTTT
>BQKZ01010523.1:8595-18884 GCA_036244855.1 Temnopleurus reevesii | reverse complement strand
GCTAGGCGCAGAAATTATTCTTACCAATTCCTCGTTGAGAAGGTTAGCTCGCGTGATGACGAATTCAATCTTCGCTTCAAGTGACGGGTGGGCGTATACCATATTGACCTGCAAAGAAATAGCATAAACAAAATAAGATCTTTAGCATTTGTTTTGTGATTAATTTTCAGATTTCACGGTCACTTTTTTGCTGTCATTTGCATCTTATAGAATATAAACCGATGAGAATAATGCTTCACGGTACAACGAGTTATCTTTCTTGGAAATGTGAGTGGTCCTGAAAAGGACCTACCCACTCTCGACGTTTCGATGAGCATGTTCTCATCGTTTTCAAGAGAATGTACCGTGAAGCATTATTCTCATCATTCTTCCACGAGTGAAACCTTCAAACAATATTAGAATATAAACCGTGATGTAAAGGCCCGGGCACACCAAACACGGCACGGCATCACGGCACGGTATTTACGCGATGTCTCTCCTGTGATTGGCCAATTGTTGAAGATCCTTTGCGCGGAGGAGCGCGCTGGCCAATAACAACCAAGATACCGCGTAAAGACCGTCCCGTTACGCCGTGCCGTGTTTGGTGTGCTGTAGCCTTTAGAATAAATAACAACACGAATAAAAAATAATCTTTATTTCAAACAAAATGGATTTACGTTTACAGCTGACAAACCTTACATTTGCTTCTTTACTATTTTTGTAATGAAAAGAAACATGCATAACTTTCCCTTTGATCCACAGTCCTTCATGCATAACTTGTTGAACCATGAACAATCCACTGACGACTGAATTATTCAATTCCTTTAGACTTTGTACAGAAACTATCAATGGCATTGACTAATCAGTTAACAGCTTGATACACCTCCGATGAAAAACTACAAATGCGGGAGACCAGATAAGCCTACTTCCTGAAAAACGTTAAGAAGCGTGTGAACATTTCAATATTAATCGCTCCATACAGAAGATAGATTGATGTATGTTTGATGGGAATAAACGGTATTAAAGCGATTTTGTTTGCATTCCTCAGATTTCTTAATTAATATCACTGGTGATACTTACGATGTTCATTAAGGTAAGGAAGTATGTTGCGATGTTGTTTGTTCCGTGGAAACTGTGCATACTGTAATCCATCGTTACCATGGTTTCCACGTAATACTGCTCCGTACTTAGCCTTGGCGCCCTTTTCGATCGCCTGCTCGTCGCAGCCGCCCACCGGGCGCGATCCGTCATCCGTAACGATTGCCTCCGAAGCTGCGCGTTCGTGCGCATGATGTCATTGTGCAAGTCCATCGTGCCCGGAGTGTGCGCGTCGGCGTTGTTCCGCTGCGCGTCCTGGCTGCGGTACATGACGTGGATTAGTCCGGTGTCGGTGTAGTTGTAGGTTTCAGACTGCGTGCCGATTAGCTCCAGAGGCTCGATGAAGTATTCATCATCGAGCATCTTGATCATGCCGCTCTGTTTTAAGATAAAGAATTTAGAAACAATGGAAATGGTGATCATGATAGTAATAATACGGGGAGGAGGCAAATGGAGAAGAGGAAAGCCGGTGACAGACGGAGGCTGAGAGGGGATATCATATATTTAAAAAAAAAATAGACAGGAAGATTTGGAATGAAGGATATCCAAGTAAAGACGGAGTGAGTATCGAGAATCAGAATGCAATAGAGAGAGAGAGAAGGTGGGGGGGGGGGGACTAAAATATGATATCAATTTTCATAATTTCGGACTTTTTTAGGATACGGTTCAATTGATCGTAAAAAGCAAGCCCATCGTGTACAAACACCCCTACTTTGAAAACTAATAGAAACTCCTGGTTTGTATTTCATAAGCTCTTCCCAAATCTATGACTTTCCGAATGACTGGTGACCATTATTCAGGTGTGATTCTGCGCCAGCGGTTTATCATTCAGTGCAGGAAACAGTCACCAGTCGTTCGTAGCGTCGTGCGTATCTCTCTGAACAGCTTCATGAAACACAACACTGTTGCTTATTTCATAGAGCCGTTCGTAGAGGCACACACGAAGGGACGCACGACCCTACGCACGACCGATAACCCTTTCTCAGGTGCTAACTTAGTAGTATAGGGGTTATCATTCAGTGACGGAAAAAAATCAACAGTCGTACGTAGTATCATGCGTAGATTGGTAATGCCCCGGTCACATAGGACCCCGGAAGCAACACGATTCACCCCGACTCTTTGTTGATTCACAGTTAACTGCCTCAGAACAACGAATCGGGATGAAAACACAACCTTGGCGATGTTTGACATTGTGGGCACACATGAGGATATTAATCGTGCTGTTAGCGGAACTTCCTATCAACATCATTATCAAGGCTTCCCCGGTCGAGTCTGATCGAAAGGTGCGTCCATACCATTTTATCAATGAGTTCTCGCACAAAATGTCGCCACGGTGTGAATTTTTGCATAGCCAGTGATGGAGAATTCCATGATTTTCTGCTTTTAATCAAAGAAAAAATATTCTGGCTCAGGCCCAATCTTTAACATATGTCCAACTTTCGTGCAATTACAAAACCCACAATAAGTTTGACATGATCATTTCAACCGATACGTTTATGGACATTATGTTGCCAACTGCTGGGTTAATTTTTTCCTCACGTATTAACCATGCTGATAGGGGCGCCAAATTTGAGGTGAAATTCTTTTTTTGTTTGTTTGTTTGTCAGCTCAGCCGGGGGGGAGGGGCGCCAAATTTATGCTCAGCACCCCCCCCCCCCCCCCCCCCCGGTATCAAAATCCTGGATGCGCGCCTGTTAACTGTTCATGAACTCGATATAAAACCTCGTATGGACACACCAAAAGTCAACCCACTCTCTATGGACTAGAGCCAGATAGGTCGGAAGTAGCGGGAAGGTTACCAGCAAACGACACTAATAAAATTACGCAAAACCATACTAGTTCGTAATGAGCAGGGGGAATGTTTGACTCAGAAAATAATTATCAAGGGAGTTCTCCTCCTTAATTTCGAAATCGGCGAAAGTTTAAGTGATCTTGGCCGATCAGGATGTGTAAACAGCTTCCTTTAAGTTTGGGTTTACTCAACTGGTAAAAAATTCATTCAACTTCCTTATCTTTTTCGGAAACTTAAAAAATCTTTCTCCGGTTTTATTCAAGTGAATGTCATTAAAACACCTTGTCATTCAATGTTAATTATTATTCATCATTTGTAATTCTGTTATCCGTGATAGACCAACACTCTTAGAATGTTGGAAAAAAGTTCACCCAACACTGGAAAATACACTGTCCCTACAACTATTGGTTCAGTTGTGTCCAACTTTGCGGCAATTGCGATATTCGACAATAAGTTGGGCGTATTATTACACAAATTACTTTTTACGACATGTCTAATCTATGGTTAAAATACAAAATTCCGACATAAGTTTGTCATATCTTAATCAATAGTTTTTTTCGGACAGGATGATGCCAAATGTTGGGTAAACTTTTACCCAACGTTTGCACGGTGCATGGATCTGAAATGAAACTTCGTATGGACGCACTCCATGTCAACCCACTCTACATGGAAGAGAGCCAGATAGGTCGGAAGTAGCGGGAAGGCCACCATCAAACATTACATTTTACGAATGAACTTACACAAAATCAGACTAATTTGTTACGTACTGTATAGGTTTGACTGAGAAAATGATTACCAAGGGAATTTTCGAAATGGGCAAAAGGTTTATATGATTTGGGACAAAATCTGGATGTGTAAGCAGTTTCCTCAAGTTTTAGTTTATTCAACGGATGAAAAGTTCCTTAAACTGCATAAATTTGCTCGTAAACTAAACAACAACTAAAACAACTTTCTCCAATATCATTTCATGAATTCCATTAAAATGTTCTTGCCAATCCATTTTGATTATCCGTTATCTCTTCTACTGCTATCTACAGACTTTGATTAAAAGTATATGTTACTAACTGCCCAACACTCTTAGAACGTTGGGTAAAGAGTTGACCCAACACTGGGCAAGCACACCTCTTTCTGACTATTCAATAATCTTTATTCATTTAATTTTAACAACAGTACGAAATTGGTCCATATGCAGGTTTACTAATGGATACAAATTTTATGCCTTCTCAACACCCGAAATCTGCTCTTGCCCAACACATCAACAAGTATAGTGTATGCAAATTTGATTCCATTTTTGTACTTCAATTGCTACAAACAGGTTAAAGAATGCCCCGTAACTACGCTTATTGGAGAGAAACGTGCACACATTTGAAAAACTTGGTAAACCGGGCTATTTGGTGAATCGCACAATTTTGAGTTATACAAAACTTTGGACAATGTTTACCATTCCGCGGCAATTGCTGACAGCGACGGCAGACGACGGGTCAGAACCGATCACGTTCCCGCGATAGAAACAATTCATCTGAGGTTTCTCGATTACTATCGTTCCGTTCGGTTGCCAATGATGAACTGTTAAGAAAGGCATAAAGAAAACAAGAATAGGAAATATTTCTATCTATATATCACTATTGTATCATCAAGAAATGATTGAAATCCAAGTTATTAAAGAACCTATTATAAATGAATGTCAGGTTTCAAGGAATTTGGAAAGATGACTTCTCAATTGCTGACAGCGACGGCAGACGACGGGTCGGAACCGATCACGTTCCCGCGATAGAAACAATTCATCTGAGGTTTCTCGATCACTGTCGTTCCGTTCGGTTGCCAATGATGAACTGTTAAGAAAGGCATAAAGAAAACAAGAATATGAAATATATCTATTAAAATGGTATATCATCAAGCAATGTCTTCAATTCAACTTATCAAAGAACTTATTATGAAGGAATATTAGATCTGAAGGGATTTGGACAGAGGACTTCTCAATTGCTATCGTTCCGTTCGGTTGCCAATGATGAAATAATAAGGAAAACATGCACAAAAGAAGCATTAAAAGAGTGCTGAAATGTTTCTATCATCAGGAAATTACTAAAATCCAGTTTGTATATAGAATAACTTGTTATAAAGGAGTGTTAGATCTCTAGGGTTTAGGAAGAGGACTTGTCGATTGATGTTGTTCTCTTGGGTTGCCAATGGTGAACTGTAAGAAGCAAAAAAAAAATTGAAACTCCGGACCATAAGGAAGGAGGAAAGTGATAGGGTGCTGGCAGATATAGTGCTTGTGATATGTTTAGGAGAGAAACTTACTTTTTTTTAATCAATACCTGTTATTCCTAACTTCAACTTAGAGTAGCATTTCTTATTTTTCTTCGTTTTATTCATCTTTCCTTGACTGTACTCTGTTCATCCTGCGCCTAGAGCATCATGCATGATGAAATAGATTTTCGACCTAATCTTTCGGAGATGGTTTATATCGTGTTGCTATTAGTGTAAATAGTTATGTTTAAGTTTTTATTACTATATAATACACAGTGCCGAGTTTTGCTACTGTATATGCTCATGCAGTAATGTATTTCTTAAACACGATATGGGCTGTTTCTGCGGGAATTGAGTCGAGCGGAGGCAGAGAAAGGCCGTTCCGATTTCAACAGCATTACAAACGACCATTGCAATCGACTTGATCTTTCGGAGATGGTTTATATCGTGTTGCTATTAGTGTAAATAGTTGTTTTAAGTTTTATTAATATATAATATACACTGTTGAGTCTTGTTACTGTATATGTTCATGTACTTTTTATCATGCAGGACCCCTCGTGATACCAACATCTTGTTGAGAGGGCATCCTGCTAAAATATTGATCAATAAATAAAATAAATAAAATAAATAAATTGACCAATTACAGATTACAAATATTTCTATTTCTTTATAAGTAATATTTCTTAAGTACCTTCAAAATCTGGCGCCACCAGTTCTTTATCTCTTGTTACATTGATCGTGAATCTCGTTCCGAATGCTTCCATCGAGAAATGGAACACTTTCTGTTCGAGCGGCTCGTCTAACTCCAGATAATTTTCGCCGAACGCCGATCTCCGTCTTCGGCGTCTCTCGGCTCGTCTTCGGATCTGATGGAAGTCGAACTGATCATCTTCAAACTCTGTCGTAAGGTCATGGGTCATGAAATCGCCATCCGGTGTCGAGCGGTACGGTCTGACCAAGTGGTATTTGTCGGGATTTGATAGAATGTGTTCTGAAAATTAAAGAAATATTATACTATTATAATCTATTATGTTGATAATACACGATAAAAACTATTTCTGAAAAATAAAGTGGGTCATGTGACAATAAATCTGTACGCCGTGTATTGAACTATGTAGACACAGCAATCACAATGCGGTTCCCATTTGAATGGCATTACAAATTAGCACTGAAATGGCGTTCGGCTTAATTTTACGGAACTAGTTTATAACGTTATTCAGCCTACCCAAAGGCAACGTATTACTTTCGTAAAAATTGTGTCATATATGATATTAAAATATGTTGCATAATTGCGGCAAATGGGATAATAAACCAGGGCGAAGTCGTAAAAAAATTGAGCCTTTTTTGATAAGCCGCTCATTTAGTTTCCTCATTGCGCGAAATGACAAAGAGGTTGCGCATGCTCACTTGATCGAAATCCTGACACTGATTCACTGCACGGGTCAGTAAAGAAGGCGCAAAAGTGCCGTCGTAAAATACTGGCACCATGGATGTTAATTTCTATCGAAGTTGTAAATAGACAATGGCAAAGTCAAATATGTTTAGCCAAAGCAAAATCATACTTACCATGTTTCTTGCCCAATATATTCTTATCATATTCATCCGCCTGTAAAGATAAATGAAATTGAAAATAAAAACGGTATAATATGGTCAATGTTGAAAAGGCAAATATTTCTGCTAAATGATACGATAATAATCAACATAACAAATTTCTCCAGAGAAGTGAAATAAATATAATGTCATCAACGCTCATCTTTCTTTGAGACATATGAGTCGGATCACGTGACATATATTTATACTCTTGATCAACAGAGGGAGAAATATTTTCGCAAAAATAATCCTATCACCATACGATAGCAACTGACAAATAGACTTGATGCAATCATCACAATCATGCGCATTTGAATTAACGTTTCAGTTTATTTCATGGAAATATATATATATAATTGCTTGTTAATCATGATTTTAATGGCTCTGGCTCAGGACTGATACAAATCTTTTTAACGAAAATACACTGCTTTCAGTCCCTTGAATCTTACGTTAGCGAACATCATTAAATTGGGTGAGGATATCATTTAGATTCCTTAAGTAAATCATGAGACATCCTTGGCAATGTTGGACTGCATCTGTTTTCCTCATCCGCCCAGGAGGATGGGCGGATCTAGAAGCCAAAATACCCGAGGCGCCCCCCCCCCCCCCCCAATTACCGGGCTTAGAGGGCAGCGACACCATTCAATCTTCACCAACCATAAGCTTTTTTGGTGTGTATTTCGTTGCTTTGGATATTGTATTATAAAACAATTTTCCCTTTTTTTATTTTCATTCATTTATTTTTTCATTACTATTATCATCATCTTTATTAATCTATTATTATCATTTTTATCCTCATTTTTATGTATTTACCTTTATTTATTTTGTATTTATTTGTTATTTAATTTTTTTTTTTTTTTTGGGGGGGGGGGGTTCATGAGTAACCTTGCATCATGCCAGTACGACTCTTCTCCCTTTTAAACCATTTAGAGATAAATTGAATAGCCAAGTCTATTCCTCAAAATGGCAAACCTAAAATACTCCGTAATTTTTTTTTATCGATTTTATAGTCAACTGTGCCTACATTGTAATTACATTTGATAGGCAGCAATCTGTACAACCACTCAAGAATTGTATTTTTCATGGAAAGGTGTAGTTTTCATTATTTCATATTTACGCGGTTCGAGCAGGGAAATAGAAAAGGTATAACATACGGCCTATATTTTGTACAATTGAACTCTGATGCATTCGTTCAAGTGTATATTTATACTACTTAATAGTGTCCATTGACATATTTCTGACAGTTTTCGTAATCATTTTCTTTTTCAAAATTCACCGCCTGGAAAAACGCATTATTCGATTTTTGCACATTTTTTTTTTCAATCTCTCTTAATTCTGATGTGGCATAACTTTTAAAGAATTGAATAAAACATGATAACAACGACAAAAATGATACGTGTTTCAAAGAATCAGTGGATCATCCAGAAACGGATCTTTTTTTTCTCCCACGGAACTCTAAGTAGATGAGAACCAAGCTTCATACAGCCTAATAGACATTTAGTGATCCTTAAAGAATTATTACTTTCACTTCCGCCCCCCCCCCTTACCTCCCCGTTTCTCAGAAGTGTAACAGTGACGCGACGTTTAATGATCAAGATTGACTCGAAAATTGGAAATAATGTCATGAATGTAGTATGATGCTCATACAACCGACCCTTATTTAATGTTAAATGTAATACATCTGGTTTGCCCATCTTGGATAAGTCTTGTCTCTTAATTTCTTGGCAATCTCCCTCATCCTTGGCCGTGAGCCCGGGGACGTTATCTGATGTTTGGGTCAATATCTTATTAACTTACACACGGGCGGTCCCTAAGTTCAACTGCGCGCAAAATTTTGGGAAAATGTTTGCGTTACTTTGTTACTTTTGTACAGGAGACAGAGTTTGACGTAGTTTTGGATGCATGTCGTGAATAAATTCATTGCTGAGCATGTTCATGCCCTATATAGGCTGAACTTTTTGACATTTTTTTCATCATGGACCTACTTATTTATTTGTTTAAATGTTTTATTTCAGGAGGGTCACTTCATCAGTTATCTTTGGCGGCCCTACAGCGAAAACTAATAGACCAATTATATGATAACAATACAACTTATGAGTGAATATATTAAAATTAAAAAAATATATATATCACCTTCAGAAGCAATATATAGATGACTTGATCAAATTTGATTAGAAATCACAAATTCTGTTCACAAATAAAGATGAATAATTCAAACAATTACTAAGTTGAAAACGATTGGATCCGAAATCAACTGAGACAGATATGATTGTTTATTTTGACACTCTTCAAAATTATTATGATTGAAATGTTTCTTCTGGGGGAAAAGGTACTGAAGTGAAAACACGGAAAGACAAACAAACAAACAGACAGTCATGTCATGTACTCAGATAAGTTTTCCAAGCGATGTTACTTCTGATAAGAAATTGTTTCAAGTGTAAATTGTACGTAAATTTGCTTTTGATGATATGTGTACACCTCAATGAATGAAGGATAGATAGAGAGAAAAAAAGAAAATTCGATATAAATCTCATATCTTGTAGCTTTGCAATTTCAAAACAGTTGGAAGCTGATGCCCACATTCCGATGTATATGTCTCGCCCCACGATCAGTCCCAAATTACCCCCTACGTGTATTATTCTCAGAAAACGGACAGTTGTCGTGGTAATGGACTTAACGAGGAGTGATGCCAACAAATAGGGGGTAATTACTGGACCCTCTGAAGCGGGAGGGGGGGGGGGGGTAAAGAAGATGGGTTTAGATACCCAATTTATGATAGGTATTTGCTTGAGGTTGACTCCAAGTTCATAATCTTAAAATGTTTTAATACACAACATGCACACAACGGAGAAAATGAATGCAGTATTCGGTGCATATTTTAGGGTGCAATATTTCATCTTTATATGAATGCATAACGTTGTATCCTTAGTAGGTGCAATAGTCCATCTGTAAGTATCCAATAATTATCCCGGATTTATCCTCTGAAACCGAGTATTTGGATCATGTTTTATCATCACGATTACCCTACTAGCATCTTAATCTTTTCCATAAAACCTAACTCTCTAATAACCCGTTACTTTCATTCAGAGAGAATTACATCCAGATCCTGCTACACTCAGCCCATGTGATGTAACTGGATACTTCTCAGAAATGTCTGATAAATGATAGAAGGCCAGTAGACAAGACCCAGGTATAGTAATTCTAAGTGTGCGATTTGAACCATTTAAAAAATGGTTAAGGCCGCTTTTTTTTTTTACTCCTTTGCGTTTGGAATCTACCTAGCGGGTTTTTTTTTTAACCTTTTTTTTTTTTTAATAAAAAACGCTCTCTGGACGCACAATATGCAGGTCATACGACTCACTGACGTTTAGCGTACGCCCCTTGAGCGCAAGCGGAACGTTAGTCCACCCTCTGATCCGTGTATACCTTGCCCTCTGGGAACGTCTTTAATTAAAAACCTTGCAGGGCAGACCAGGCTAAAATCGCAAAGGTGTGAGTCTGCCTTACGTTATTTGTCATACGTTTTTTGTTTTTCATTCATTCATTTTTTTTTCTTTTTGAGGGGGGGGGGGGGGGGGGG
>BQKZ01010519.1:8581-18858 GCA_036244855.1 Temnopleurus reevesii | reverse complement strand
CATTGTTGATGAGGTATATATCCAGAAAACAATATAGAACCTAAGAACACATTATTTGTAATCATAGACAATAATGAAGACACTGATCGGAATGTCCGCTGATTTAGGGGAGAGGAAGGTTGTTTTATTTCTGTATTCGTGTACTTATTCTCAGACAATTTACTTTCGACATGATGTGTGGGAATACATTTGACATTTTCAAATTATAAACAGATTAGTATCTGTTTATAATTTGAAAATGCATTTTCAGGACTCATGGCCATATAGGATGTTGCATTTGGGTCAATTATTGTCCTTCGTTATTTCTAATTACCACATCTGAAATAATTTCAAATCATATTTTTAAATATTATTTCAGATCAACGTCTGACAACAGGCTTTGCTGTCTTCTCAATAACAAGGAGAACATCACATGTGCCAGAACGTCCACCACGAGTCCCTTGGATACCTGTGGCAGACTCTACCCTGACTTCATCCTGCGTTACGCTGGCTGGATCATCGGACTCACTTCGCTCACTGGCAATCTGGCTGTCCTCGTCCTTCGTATCAGACAAGAGCAAAAACTCAGCGTTCAATCTCTACTAATCGCCAATCTAGCTGTTGCAGATTGCCTAATGGGCATCTACATGGTTATGATTACGTCAGCAGATGTCTACTTTGGCGATTCCTACTACCTGAATGCCCCTATTTGGCGCGTTTCTTTCATTTGCAAATTTTCCAGCGTCCTGGCTTTCATAGCTAGTGAATGCTCTGTGTTCACGCTAACTCTCATGTCGATTGATCGATTCATTTGCATCGTATTTCCATTTAGTCGGTACCGTCTGAGTGTTACGTCAGCAAGTTTCTCTGTAGCGTTGCTTTGGTTGCTTATGTTCATGATGAGTTTGGTACCGCATCTCGTTCCGTCAGATTGGCCTGGGTTCTATGGCCTCTCGGACGTGTGCATCGGTTTGCCATTGCACGCAGAGTCAGAAGAGATAGGGCGCCTCCAAGTGGTAGACAACAAAGACAGCAATGAGTTCCTGATTGAGTATATCGTTACCGAGAGCACCTCTCGCCCGTCATGGGTATATTCAATCGTAACCTTTATCGGGGTCAATATGGTTCTGTTCCTCGTCATCTTAGTATGCTATGTCATGATGTTCATACAGGTCAAGAAGTCTACTCAATCTGTAGCCAATGCGTCACTGCGCAATCGTGAAATCAAAGTGGCGCGAAAAATGGCGTTTATCGTTGGTACCGACTTTGCTTGTTGGATGCCGATCATAGTCATGGGGATCCTTACACAGACAGGTCTAGTTGTCCTCCCTACATCTCTCTATGCTTGGAGCGTCATATTCATCATTCCTATCAACTCCTCAATCAACCCTATTCTATACACGTTCGTTAACTACATGGAAAACAACAAAAGGTGCGAGCAAACTAAATCGAAAATGGCGGGAAGTAGCATGACTGTGAAGAGATCACCGAGTGTGAACACTACTGCATCCGAACTGAGCAAAGAAGTCACCTTCTAAGAATGCACATTATGATAATAATAACAATAATGACAATAATAATAATAATAATAATAATAATAATAATAATAATGATAATAATAACAATTACTTTTATATGGCGCTTTATACGGTTGTTTCAAAGCGCACATATGGTCTGTCTAATCATAATACCGGTAGAAAATCAATACATAATACGTAATTGAATAAAAAAAAAATAGTAATAGTAAATTTAAAAAAATAAATAAAAAAAAGAATACTTAATTATATACTATAACATTGAGACTGCAAGTTAGTTACATTTTCTAATTTCCAGAAATAGAGAACCTCCTATCAAAATCTGTATACAACATGTAATAAAAATTTCCTTAAAATAAAGTGGATTAAATGACAAAAGCTCCGTACGCCGCGTGAATTAAACTGTGCGTTCTGATTTGAATATCGTACAAAGGGTATTGAATTGGCGTTCAATTTTCAGCGCTGTGTAAATAATAATGATAGTAAAAAATAATGATAATAATAATAATAATAATAATAATAATAATAATAATAATAATAATAATAATAATAATAATAATAATAGATGCCAATTATAATGCGCCAAATCCATACTGATGGATGCTTCAGGCGTAGTAGAGAATAGTAGAGGAAAGTTGGAGGAAAGGTGTAAGGTACAAAGATATAAAAAGAATGCTGGTTGAGTTGGAGTTATGAATAAGAGGCTTAGAAAAAGGCCCTAGCACACCAAACACGGCACGGCATAACGGCACGGTTTTTACGCGGTATCTTGGTTGTTATTGGCCAGTGCGCTCCTCCGCGCAGAGGATGTTTAACAATTGGCCAATCACACGGGAGATCTCGCGTAAAAACCGTGCCGTGATGCCGTGCCGTATTTGGGGTGCCCGGGCCTGAAAGGTAATTTTTAAGTTTATCGTGAGAAGTGTAATTTCTAATGAGAAGATGAATAGAATATAAAGTGATCCTTGATTGTACAAGGTCCATAGCCATCTAATGTGATTGGGAGTAATATGAAGATATCACCAACTTTGATAAAGACATGATGCGCAGTAAATTTGCTAAGTGATTTTACTTTATCATTAGTTCAACTTGTAGTAATTGCGGCTGTTGATATGAAAGAACAGACTTACTATGCATTATATATTATTGTAATCATCATTATTATTATTATTATTATCATTTATTAGGAAACTTTTTAAAAAACAGTTACATTGTAAGTATCATGGTATAGCTGAAAAAGTGTAATTGAAATGGAAGTTATATTTTCCTCGTTCTATATTCAGATATAGTCCTCTTAAATGACCAAACTAACAAAATTGTCCAATAGTGACCATTCATAATAAATATTATTTCCGTTTTTTATTTCTATGATCGCTGATACGCGATTTCAATGCAGATTTTACATTTGTATTCACTACTAATACTAAACCTACTGAAACAAAACCTCACAACTGAAACTAAATTCAACTAAAACCTGGCAATATCGAATTGCAATAACAATAGAACATCCGTTATCTATACAATTGATTTTCTATAAGATGGTTCCGTGATTGTCCTTCACCCTCATGGAGCATTTCAGGAAGCTAATTTTTCTTCGCACATTTGTCATTCTTGAAGGTGTGACTTCCACCCTTGATCAAAGCGAATTAATAGCTGTTATTCCATTGTTTATCTGTATTCACATATTATCTGAATTCGTTCATTTACCTAAATGCCGACTCAAGCCTTTGCGTTTTTTTCGTTTAAAATGAAAAACGCACCCTGGACGCACGTAATATGGTGGAATGACAGTAGACTGACGTTCAGCTTGCGCTTAAGGAGCGTACGCCCAGCATCAATCCACCGTTTGACCTGCATCTTTGTGCGTTTAGATAGCGTTAAAAAAAAAAACGCTGCTCCAACGCAGGCTAGAAACGCAAAGGTGTGAGTCAGCCTTAAGAAGAAAATAGGTTAATTATTGCAGCAAATCGATTATTGCAAATAAACTCAATAAAAGAACTTTTATTAACAATCATGTCATAAATACTTTACTTATCCGGTGTGTGATCTTGTTTCTAAATCAATCCGTGTAGCCTTGTGGGATAACCTGCTAGATGAAATATAGCTAATTAAATCAGACATGTGTTAACACAGGTAACACGTAAGTTGCACGCTGGTGTTAATTAAAAATCCAACCCATTTAGTTTGGGTTCATGCAACGCTATTGTGCGCTTTATTGACTACTTTTAATGAAAACGCTATAATTATAAACCCCAAACAACATGGGGATAATTGCGCTCTAAAATTGCCCCGTGTTATCTTAGTTATTAGGCTGTCTGTTGTGTTAGCTGTCATTTAATTTGTAAGATCCATGGCATTTCTTGAAGGACGATCTAGATCTTGGTCAGTTTGTCAAGTAACGACAGAACGAAAATGGCGGACACACTCTATATTCTCAATCCAAGCCAGATATAAACTGTGACAGGTGGTAGTTTACGCAGAAAGTTTCGGAAAGATGTTTCCTTTCGTGCCCAAAAGAGTTTTGATCAGTGCGATGTTATTGGAGTTGGTGCTATGTTTTGTTCACGTGGCTATGTGTAAGTATATATTTCAGTGGAAAAAGTATCTAAGTGTAAATTAGCACGATATATACTATTTCTGTAAAATAAAGTGGGTCATGAGACAGTAGATCTGTTCATCTGTGCGGACACAACAATCAAAAGCCGGTTCCGATTTGAATAGCATTACAAAGGACCAATGAATTGGCGTTCGACTTACTTTTACGGAAATAGTTTATAATAGTGTTGATTGTATATCTTGTTGTATATTTGGTTCATTCTGTGTACACTATATCGATTTCTAAATCTCTAAGCAGTATTTACATCTGCAATTATCACTTTATCGCTTCAATAAATGGTAATTTTAAATGGTCGAGATTGTAAAATACTTTCTTAACATCTTAACATCTATTTATCTATTTATTTGTTTATTAGTTTTATTTCAGTAGGGTATCTCTATCAGAAGTCTTGATACAGGGGCCAGTTGTATGAAATGGTCTCAGCTATCCTCTTCTTGCTAAGACGTCTTAACCTCTTGTGCCACCCTTTAACACATAGGCAGAAGTTGAGAGTGGCACAAAAGTTAGGATATCTTAGCAAGAAGAGGATAACTAAGACGATTTCGTGCAATTGACCCCTGGTTTCCAGTGGAATATGTTAATAATGTTTTATTTTTAATCCGTATCTGTGTAATATGCAAAGTAAAAATGTGTAACATACACGTTGTAATAATGATCCATCTCATTAGAATTTGTAGTATTTCAATGTAATTTTACTGCACGGCCAAACAGCATAACCATGCTGAACTGACTGAGTTGCTAACCGAGTTTATAAATGAATGTACTCAAGTCAAATTAAATCAAAATAAATGCCGTACAAAGAAGCATTTTGTTAGTGGAATGCTTTTTAATATTTCCCGCTGTCAAGAGGAACTGATTGATATCATGATACAAAACAAGTAATTTATGCGCATGCTTGTGCATCGTGTGGACTGATCCACGCCGAAGAGTCAGGCGTTTGGACAGAGTAAACAACTTTTTTAAAGTATTGGGAATAGCTAGAAGCATGCAAACGAAATTCCCTCCCTCTCACTCTGCTGGAATATGTGAAACAGACGTCACACAATGAATAGTGAGAGCACTTTCCTTTGTTTGTATCGAGCTCTTGAAATTGCCTGAATGAAGTTCTTATTTTGTCCAAACTTCTTTGTTCCGTCTGCTCACAGTGTATTTATTTTGTTGAGGGGCGTTGATTTCAATCTAATGGCTTATAACTAACCCCTCCCTTGCTGTGTACACTGAATTACTTTTTTTTTTGTATTTTGAGCATTGAAAGAAATAAAAATCAATCAATTCATTATGTACCATTCTTCTCTCAGGCATATATAATTTGTATATTACAAAATTTACTTAATGAACCTTGAAATTCGTAGGGGGCATCGTTTTGGTATGATAAAAACTGGTTGCGTCACACCTATTTCAAAGCGTACTTGCTGGATGTTTGTTTAAAATTTTACGATTGTTTGTCCGTCCTTCATAACTATGAAATCAGCAAGATATTCGAGGTATTTCATATCAAACTATTGGATAGATTTCACGCTGCACCCCTTTGAATGGTTTTGTATTATTTTTATTTCTAAAAATAGTCCTGAATTATCAGACCATTGATTTGTGTTCTAAATTTGGTTTTAGGAAAACGACCCCTTATGAAATGATTTAGTCAAATACGACAGAGTATTCCACGTGTAACACTCAACCTCAATCAAAGTTAATTCATGAAGAGAGCTTGCATCTTTCATACTGAAGTAGCGTAAATAAAATGTTCACCTTGTATTTATATTTCTTACAGGAATATTTCAAGTATGATTTAATGTAAGATTTATTTTTATATGATGACATATTATATCCAAATATAATCACACATTTTCATTGTCGTACACAAGGTACGATAATGTCATTTGGGGGGGGCGAAAACACATTTGGGGGCAAAAAAGCTCCTTTAAAGAATTCGTCAAATTTCATGAAATTTTTGTCTTAAAGCTTAATGTGGATACCCCATGAGGAACGTTAATGATTAGTGAGGGGGAACCTTCATGGGCAACCTAATACTTACTAATTTGAGGGTGCCTTTTGGCTTTCATTACCTTGCATTTCAACACATCAATTATCTTGAACATCTAGTTAGGATGGACGGTGTAGTATTATCAAAGACATTCGTTGTAACAGAAATATTAGAAAGAATCTATTTGTTAATTTTTAGTACAATTAATAGATGTGAGGGAGCTTTTATGCTTACATTCTATTTTTACTTTTTACTTTGGGTATTTGCAATGATTTTTTGAAACGGCAAATGATTTATTTAATGCCCCAAAATGATCATGATTCATTATATTATTGATAGCGCCATTTAGAGACTCGTAAGCTCTATTTCTATATTTATATCATGACATGAAGTAGCTTAATGAGTTCTCTAAAAGTAAAGATATTCGTGGAATAAAATGAAGGATCACATTCAATCCAGGGTTTCAGTATAATCTAAGATTGCCTGGTCAACATCAAACTCATTTTAACAAAATAATCTAACCATTAATTCAAATCAAACGATATCTTGCAGTATTTTCTTTGTTGTACAGTTGCAATTGCTGTTGTTTTGTATAGTTTTAATTCTATTAGTACTTATCGCATTTTCTTTTCAAAAGGAAATTCACTGTATCGAATGAATCTATATGTAGATTAATAATTGAAAATTAAATGAAAAGATACATAATAAAGAGTAATTAACCCATTTACTTCTGGAACCGAATAGTCCCTGCACAAAGCCGATTGGAATGGCAAAAGTGAGTATAGTAAACGAAATAAATCAGAAAATGTTTTGACTGGTCATCCCCCTAGGGGCTTGACCGAGCAATTTTAAATTATTGCACGAGTATTATATTTATATATCAACGGGTGCCGAGACGCCTTCATTGTTAAACGTTTTTGTCTATTCTACGAATGCAATTATATCGCCTGCGAAAAAAAATATGTATGGCGTAAGTTTTCCGGAGCCACTCTGTCTGTAACGCAAAATAGCGGGTTTTCAAACTTGGTGGAAGATGGCTTGTGGACAATAGAAAACAAGTGCGCATTTCATTTGCGCATGAAATGACACATAATCATGTGCACGCCATTTAATGAGCACATCACATGCGCACTCGTTTTCTACAATCTACAAGCCACCAACTATCAATTACAAGTATTGCAAAAATTATTTTCCCATATTCAAACATAAATGCATTATGTTGTTCTAAAATAATGTATGTGTGTGGGTATGCGTGTGTGTGTTTGTGTGTATCTGTGTGTGTAATCTGATTACTATGTGTTTTAATGTGCCCATGAAGGCGCAAAATTAATGCAACACTAGGGACATCTTTTCAGGGAGCAATCTTGCACCTTTTTTCATAAAGGTTCAACTTTTTCACAAAATAAATGTATCAACAAATAATGATACTACATGTAACAATGAACATATTTTATATCGCGCTTATCAACTCTTTATGGATAATTCCCTAAGCGCTCTACAATTGCAGCATCATTACCCTGGCTTTAGCAGTGCAGCTATTAGGCGCATAAGCTTTTTTAAGGAATAAATTCCTATCAGGTACCCATTCATCTCACATGGGTTGAGTGCAGCACAATGTGGATGAATTTCTTGCTGAAGGAAATTAACGCCATGGATGGGATTCGAACATACGACCCTCTGGTTGAAAGGCGAGAGTCAGAACCATTACACCACGGCGCCATGAAGGATCGAAACCACGCCACAAAGGATCGCTTCATTCAAAGTCAGACAATCTACCGACTGATCTGTGTATCCTGTGTCCTTGAGCGATGAACTTTAGGACATTAGAATTGCCGTTAGACATGAAAGGATACCCTGACACATTTTCATGGGAAAGCAGCGAACAGCTCAGTCGGCAAAGTGATCACTGATAGCATGGTTTTGAACCCCACAGCTGCCGCAATTATCGAATACTTGATGCAATCTTCCACACTGAGAAAAAGGAGCAATATTGCACCTTTATGGAGAAATGTCGTGTTGCATCATGTGGAGTGACCCCAGTGTTGCAAGGTTGGCACTTTTTTTCTAACTGTGCAGAGTGAAAGGTATGACGGTATTAAAGCAACGTGGCGTTTAACCAAAGTATAGGCCCATCCTATTCAAATCAGTAGCATGGAAGGTGTTTTTTCAATTGGAGCTAACAATCAGTATAGATTTTTACGGTGCGCTTTAATTAGCTATTGACATTTCAATAAAACATGTGACTATGTCACTATGACCGTTGGCATGACGAAAAACGATATAACAAACTCTGAAAGCTTGAGCAAAATCTGGCAATCCTTTAAAATGTTGTCCTTTGATACGGATCCTTGAGTCGGCAACCTTCCTAAAATAATTGTTGTATGTGATGTTCCAAGTTGACAACCCCACATTCACATTTTGTGTATAATATTCAAAAAGGGATTTATATCAAATTTTAAAGAGGGAGTCAACGTCATTCTTTCCAGATCATAATCACGCTATATACTCAAGGGGAACAATCAACATTTTTATTTTTTTGAAAAACAATATGAATTACGGATTACGGTATGGATTTAGAAGCAAATAAACACGATCGACGCCGGAGCCTAAATCTGAGTGAGGATCCGTGAGTGGCCTTTTGAGTGCGTGTGCGTTCTGTCCGTGCACGTCTCTGATTATTACCCGTTGACATAGTATTCGTACAAGTCGGCTGTCGATTTATCATGTTGAATGTTAGACCTTTAAAAGTTAAATACTTTACCGACTTAACACCTTTAGAATTTCATTGGATGCATAGGAGATTTGGTTTTGTGTATACTACCAGCTAGCAAATTATAATTTTTGGCCTCGGATACGCTTTAAAGTATTCCGTACCCCTAATTTTCTTTCCTATTCAGCTGAATGCCCGTTAGGATGGAGTGAGTTCTCATCCACCTGCTACTCCCTTCAAGGCACGAACACAGACTGGGACGAAGCAGTTTCGGCTTGCCAAGCGGTAGACGCTTCGATGGTCGAAATCACCTCCGATGAGGAGAATGACCACGTTGAGAGCCTGGCATCGGGCACCTATATATGGCTCTATTGCCATGATCAGCTCGACGAGGGGGAGTTTGTATGCGGGGCTGATGAACATTCAATCACCTACGACGGTAAGTAGCAGTTGTTGGTGCTGCTAATGTTGCTGTTGTTGTTGTTGTTGTTGTTGCTGCTGCTGTTGTTTTTGTTGCTATTGTTGTTGTTGTTGCTGATTATATTGTTGTTGATTTGGTTGTTGTTGCTGTTGTTGTTGTTGTTGCTGATTATGTTGTTGTTGTTGATTTGGTTGTTGCTGTTGCTGTTGTTACTGCTTTTGTTGCTGCTGATGTTGTTGCTGCTTATGCTGCCGTTGTTGCCGTTGCTGCTTTTGCTGCTGTTGTTGATTATGATGTTTTTGTAGTTGCTGATATTGTCGTTGCTACTGTTGTTGGTGCTGTTGTTGTTGTTGCTGCTGCTGATGTTGATGTTGCTGCTGTTGTTTTGCTGTTGTTGATGTTGCTGCTGGTGTTGTTGCTGATGTTGGTGTTGTTGTTGCTGTTGTTGCTGTTGTTGCTGCTGTTGTTGTTGTTGTTGTTGCTACTGTTTATGTTATTGTTGTTGCTGCTGCTGTTGTTGTTGTTGTTGCTGCTGCTGCTGTTGTTATTTGCTGCTGCTACTGTTGTTCTAGTTTGCGAAGGAGGTTGGCAAACCCACACGTAATACCATCAGAGCACTCCATCCACCCTGTCCTGGTCTGCCGGCTATTGATTCATTTAGTGGAAATACCGACTGATTGGCATTTTCAAACTAGAAAAACGCCAGAATACGAGTGAAAACTTGACTTCTTACACAGTTAAATATAGGCATATAAAACATTTTATGAATACATTTCATGTACATCATTTCTAAATGTAATTCTCATCGATCCATAATTTTCATGTTCTCCCCTCACTTCTTTTACAGCTGGCGGTCTGGTGAATACCAATAATGTTGGCAAGAATTGCATGTATTCACTTTCGGGCTCTTGGGGAGTGATGTCATGCGCACAGCCAATATCAGTTATCTGTGAGAAGGATGGTGAGTAAGCTGTTTCATACACACTAAGAAATGAGGGTACAATTCTGTACCCTTAGGGGTGCAGCCGCTGATA
>BQKZ01010518.1:800-12605 GCA_036244855.1 Temnopleurus reevesii | reverse complement strand
CCCGGTGTCAAAATCCTGTGTGTGCGCATGATCACTATATGAGCAGTCTGGACAAAATAAACAACTACCTTTCATGCATTAACAATGGTTGAAGTCGCATACAAGAGGATAACTTCCCTGTTTACCCGGTAGATGAGTTTAATTTCTATTTTTCATTCCTCTGCATCAACGGATTTTTTTTGGTTTTTATTTCCAGAGATTATTGTGAAAGCTTGAATGGCAGTTATTTACTTTGTCCATTTCTGATCGCCGTGTGTACTTAAATCCAGTAGTCATTATGAAACATATCGCCCCGCGCGCCGTGTCAACAGTTTCTATATATCCTTCATCCTCACCAGTCACGAGAAACAGTTGTTTGCGAGATGTTTCTGTCGAAAAATCTGAGGTAAATTATTTTTGTTATTTTTTAAGTTTTTCTTTGCCATTATACTTTCCTCATCATTGTACAGTTGTATACATATTATTGTCTTCATTGAACTCTAACAAATTCTGTAAATAATTTAATCGCCATGAAAATCAAGTAGATTATACAAATTCTTATCAATGATTATAGTCTTTGTGCAATAGTGGAATTTGCGGCAAAACCCGAAATGTGTGATACTACACCATTATAATGTACACGCTCAGCAAAAAGGGTAAATCAAAGGTGCAAACTCCAAAAAAGGTGCAATATTCTACCCTTCAACACCCTTCAAGCGGACATTGTGTTATGTTATGGAATCATTGTTTGCTATATTTTCATGTCGCCGTCATTTATTCATGAGAGCGTGGCATGATTGGAGAAGGTAAAACCAAGCACCCTGTATCAGTGTATGGTCACGTATTCCAGTCAGACGATTTACCGACTGAGCTGTGTATCCGCTCTTACTGAGCGATGGACATTAGGACATTGGAACTGCCTTTAGCCACCGCAGATAGTTTGTTTGTTTATTTGTTTTTGTTTCCGTAAATTCAGAACATAATATACAAAACATATATAGATATAAGTATACACAAAACGGCAGATAACCCATTTCAGCGGTATTTGCAAAATATCGCTGTTCTTCCATGGGTCCTTACAACAAAATTGATACATTTTATACATAAAACAATAACGTCAAACAAAAAAAAAATTATTAGGTTATTGAACATCATAATTATAAATTATCACATCATTATTCAATAAACATTGGATTGAGTTCAATAACATTATATAAAGGGATACAAAACCACACGACCCTAGAAAACGAGAGATAAAATATCATTCGAGGTACTTTGTATATAAGATTTGATCTGAATGATTGTATTGTTGAAGCACTACGAATATCATTTGGCAATTTATTATATAATGAAGCAGCTCTATAATAAAAAGTTCTTTTACATTTATCAGTTCTTGGTTTTGGTAAGCCGAGATGGTTACTGTTACGGAGAAAATACGAATTAGGTTTGTACAAAATAGATTGTTTTGAATATTGAGGTGCGAGATCATTGACAATTTTAAACATCATTATAAGCATATGTTTCTCTTGACGTAGAGAAAGATTTTTCCATTTAAAAATATCATGAATATGAGAAGTAGAAACATGAGAGTATGGGTTAACATTAAGTATAACCCTCCCCGCTCATTTTTGAAGTTTTTGTAATAAATGTAGGTATTTGTTTGAAGCGGATTGCCAAACTATATCTGCATAATCAAAATGGGGAAGAATTATAGAGTTATATATCATTTTCAAAATTGATTCATTTAAAAAGTATTTAAGTCTTCGAAGGTAACCTATCATTTTGCCTATTTTGCTTACTTTACTTCATCGGAAACGGATTGCTATTTTACAGAGTGTATATTTGATTTCTTGCGAATCCGTCCTTCGGTCGAAAGCAGCGAGAGGCTCAGTCGGTAGAGTGTTTGGCTTGGAATAAAGTGATTCTTCATGGTGTGGTTTCGGACCCCATAGTTTTGAAATATTTTGTAAAATCTTGCAGACTGATAAAAAAGAGCAGTATTGCATATTTCGGGAAATAAATGTTAGATTGCATTTAAAAGGAGTTTCCAATGGTGTTGCCAATGTGCAATGTTGCACTCCTTGTTTTTTAACAAAACATATATTTGCTTATATAATTCATGTTTGTGATTTTGACAAATATATTTTTAATTTAGACCGCAATACACAACTATATATGACACAATGAATGGTAAGGAAATTTATCGAACAATTTAACTATGAATGTCATTGTAAGTGAAAACTTTAATGACTGCTAATCACTCGAAATCAAAGGTATTTAACAACAACGCGGTATAGCATATAGTTACTTACCATGCTTACGTAAAATTAATTTGAACGCCAATTCAATGCTCCTTTGCAATGCTATTGAAATCGGGACCAGTTTGTGTCCGCGCAGTTAAATTTATGACGTATGAATCTATTGTCCCATGACACACTTAATTTTACTTAAGCTATTTACATCGTATTATTATAAAATATGAAATTAAATTTAGGATTATAATCGCAAGTCAATGGCACAATTTGTACCATAGACATACGATTAATCTTCAATCAATCGTATCTCTTTTATGAACACGTTTTGAACTATTTCCGAAAAATTAAGTCGAACGCAAATTCTAAGCTCCTTTGTAATGCTATTGAAATTGGAACCGTCTTGTCATTGTTGTGTTCGCACAGTTCAATCCATGACGTAAAAATCTATTGTCCCATAGCACACTTAATTTTACGGAAATAATTTTCTTCGTAATATAAAAGATGAAATTAAACTTAGGATCATAATCACAAGTCAATGGCACAATTCGTACCATAGACATACGATTAATCTTCAATTAATCGTATCTCTTTTTATGTTACAGGCCCCTTATGTAAGTGTGTAGGCGTAAATTACCGATGTGTTGGTTAACAAAAGCAATTCTCATGATTTATATAGTGTTCTATTATTGTCCCTTTTAAATTATTGTTTTCTCACATGGGCAAATTANATGGGATTAATTTGAACCTCATAGGGTATAATAAGGATGCCGGCGGGATGCCGGGGTTCAAATTAGTGACTTTGCGTGATTTTGGACCCTAACTGTACCCTAATTTCTTAGTGTGTAGATCGTCCGCGTTTTCACAAAATAGCGATCACCAAAACGTATTTACGAAACTCGTTGCAATTCTCATCGAAACGTGTTCTTCCATAGAATTAACATGCATTTCAATATGATGCCCTTTAAATCGTTGCTAGGTCGGGAACTCTTTGTCCCCATACACCAATACGTCTCGACTACTGTCAAACTACTGTTTTGTTTGTATGCGTTAACAAGCTGATTCCAAAATCATAATATTTTCTATGAAAATACTATTCACACTATTCAAACGCGCAACTTTATTGATTCATCCGTCTTGTATCTCAAAAGATTCTAGGATTGCTCTCCCGGAGACATCGGATAACAATCCCCTTGGACTACCCCAAACGGACAACTCCCTTGGAAATCTGTTCCTTCGGAGAGAAGCTCCCACGGAGGGCTGCTACCACGTACGAAGGACTGGTCCCCGTCGGACTGCTTTCCTGAATAAAAGTTCCCGGCAGGACAACTCGCCCGTTCCGGGAACAACGTCCGCTTTATGCAACTCATCGAGGGACAACTCCCCCGTAGAATGGTCCAAACGCGGACAAGTACCTCCGGAAAAACTTCACATATGACAACATCCCGTAGGATAGTTCCCCAGCGGAAATCTCGTGCATAGAGGTACATATGTGAAATTGATCTTTCCATTTGGGTTGGGTCAATGTTAAAGGGGAAGCAAACCCTGACATCTTAGTTCTCTCATTGAATGAAGAAAGATCAGATGAACATTAAAAAAAAAATTTGAGCAAAATCGGACAACCCATTCAAAAGTTATGAATTTTCAAAGTCACAGAGATATAACAATCCCCACTGCTGATGGGGATTCGTGCGATCGGTAAATTCGACAGAATCTGTGACGTTTTGTCGGACGATTCCTCATTCACTCTCTATACAGAATTTCATACTTTCTCCTTTTTTTCTGAAAAAGTTCCTTTGTTCTTTCCTGTTCGCTCTGTGATTGGCTGCCCTCACATCCTGTTCTTTTCTTTCTCATCACCTCCCTGTTAAGCTTTTCCTATATACTTGTGTGTTGACTTCATTTCTCTGTCAGTTTGCTTATGATTAAGATTCTGCTAGGATCGAAAGCTCAAGCTCTTTTTTACTTCTTTTTTCTGAAAAGTCAACAAAATGCAATTTTCGGTTGGGGTATAGCATTTCTTCACCGATTCTGCATGTATTTTGAGAAGAAACATGTTGCAACTTTGCACTAAATTTTACATTAACCCAGGAATTTAAGAAAATATAAATTCAGCTAGGAACAAAGGGAATGAGGAGTTGTCCGACATGACGCCACAGATTTCGCCGGTTTTGCTGATCATACGGCAGTGATCGTCAAATCTCCGCGGATTTGAAAATTCATAACTCGTGAACGGATTGTCCGATTTGCGCAAGTTTTTTAGTTTGTTCACTTATATGATTTTTTTTTCAGTCAATGAGAGCACAATACTTCCAGACGGTTGGTTCCACTACGAAGGTAGTGATTTTCACAATTCAACTTGAAGATAAATTTAGATCATGTTAATCTAGAGCGATCAGTAAAATATTGTATCCTTAATACACATTGGATTAAAAAAAATCAAGGATCTTAGAGCAACATGCACGCCTAAAATTACCTTTGTTACGTGGATATGGTAACCATTACAAATAATTACCACGTATCAAATTGCAATATGCCACGGTGTTTTAGGAAAGATGTAGGGCGGGACACCAATTTCTGCATCATTATCATATAATGTTTGCCTGGTGTGAAAAAAGCACATGTTTTTTGTTCTGGTATGTCACTAAACTTGCACAACCCCATGAAAGTACATATAATAATATTGATTCTTTAGTAGAGCTGATCTCATTACTGTTTTTTTCTTCTTCAGATGGAACCATATTTCTTTACTTTCCATCTGATGTTAATACACATCCCATCGCCATTAATCTACTGGAACTGCTCATCTCATAACTGATATACATTTCGTCGCATTTCAGCAATTGGACCTTCCCAACGCGTTACAGTTGATCTGTTTGTAGTATACATGGGATCGCCGTTGATCCAGAGAAACTGCATATCGCGTTACCGTTGATCCGGTGGTAATATACATCCAAACTCCGTCGATCCAGTATAAATGTTCATCGCTTTACAGTTGATCTGTTTGTAGTTCACATCCCATCGCCATTAATCCAGCGAAACTGCATATCACATTACCGTTGATTTTGTGGTAGTAGAAATCCAAACTCCGTTGATCCGGAGTAACTGTTCATCGCTTTACCGTTGATCTGTTCGGAGTATACATCGGATCGCCATTAATCCAGTGAGGCTGCATATCGCGTTACCGTTGATCTGGTGGGAGTATAAAGCCAACATTTTTTATCCAGAGTAACTGCACATCCCGTTACCGTTGATCTGTTTGCAGTATAAATCCTATCACCGTCGCTTATAACTGCTTATCGTAGTACTTATGATCTGGTGGTTGTATGCAGTGCGCCACGGTCGATCCAGGCAAACGGCTCGTCGTATTCCAGATGTTCTGATGTTAGCGGATATCCCATCGTCGTTGATCCAGCGCAACTTTACTGTTTGAAGCATACACCCATTAGTATAAAAAAAGTATAACTGCACATCGCATTAGTGTTTACCCCATCCCCGTTAAAGCAGTGGAACTGTTCATCGCGTTTTTGTTGACCTGCTTGTAATATACTTCCAATCGCCGTTAATCCAGTTTCACCGCTCATCGCATTATTGTTGATCTTTTTGCTACTTCCCAACTCCATTAATCCTGTGGAACTGCACATTACCGTTGATCTGCATGTAATGTATACATCCAATCGTCGTTGATGCAATGAAACTTCTCATCACAGTGTTGTTCTGTTTGCAGTTTACATCCGTTCGCAGCCAATCCAGATTAACAGCACATCGCGTTACCGTTGATCTGGCTTAAGTATAATTTCAATCGCCAGTGATCGAGAGAAACTATTGTCGCTTTATTGTTGATCTGATGTAAGTATACATATTCATTCCCTCGCTTTTGATCCAGTGTAACTGCACATCGCATTACGACTGATCCAGCAATAAAGCCAATCACGCTGAATGTTATTTGGGTACTGATCACTGGGCTATCTGTGATCAGACGCCTGGCATATGGTATTGCTGTTCATCCGCAAACTGTACATTGCATTACTGTTAATGCAGCAGTATATTCAATTGCATCAGTGTCCATCCACTAGTAGGGCCGATCGGATGAAGGTCTTCAGGTAGAACTGCTTGCAACATTTTGTTGGCTTGGAAGACATGCCAATGCTGTCTGCATAATTACTTTTACATATAAACGGTCTTCGGATGGTAGAGCCAACAGCGTTGTTGTTGATCTAACGGTATAAATAATTACATCACTCTTGATCCAGCGGGAATGTCAATCACATTTTTCTTCAGGGGAAAAATGTACATCGCATAATTGCCGATCCGGAAGTAATTAGGTAACACTTGTTGTTTCTCTGTTAACACATTGACAACTAATTCCTGTAATTCACATAAACTCTGTGCTGTGACTGCTCTGTTCCAATGGTTAAAGGGTTAGTGTTCGTTAATGTTCGATCAAATCGTAGAGACAATAACATTCCTATTGATCCTCGGCAGTGCCTATAGCGCATTACCGTTGCTCTTGCGGCAAATTTCACCAAATTACTTTAATTCATTGGTGACAGATTCACATAAATTGTTGCCCTTTTCCAGTAGTTATCATCACATTTCTACTGCTCCGAATGGTTCAGTTGCTCTTGCGGCAAATTTCACCAAATTACTTTAATTCAGTGGTGACAGATTCACATAAATTGTTGCCTTTTTTCCAGTAGTTATCATCACATTTCTACTGCTCCGAATGGTTTTCGATGTTAATGCATAAAGTGATTTCCCAGCGTTTACAAACCATTGCTGTTTATTCATTGGTCCTGCAAGCTCTTATTGCATTATTTTTCATCCGGTGATAGTGCATATTTCCGTATGAGCATGGCTACACTAGCCCTCATCTGTCTTGTCTATGGTTCACTTTTTTTCATCGGTACACCATCAAATGCTT
The DNA here is from genome assembly GCA_036244855.1 of Temnopleurus reevesii. Classification (NCBI taxonomy): domain Eukaryota; kingdom Metazoa; phylum Echinodermata; class Echinoidea; order Temnopleuroida; family Temnopleuridae; genus Temnopleurus; species Temnopleurus reevesii. The sequence continues at coordinate 5,450 of BQKZ01010518.1, read as the reverse complement.
TAATAATCTCCATATATTACAGTCAATACGCCCGCTTCGGCAATCGCGCCAAGGATATCAGACGCCGAAACGGAACCGATACGCTGATAATTATCCTGGCCGTGGCTGATTTGACAGCCTGCGTCACAGCTCCAGTCACCATCATCTTTGCCACAATGCCGCCATCAGCTTTGACCTGCAAGATATCCGTTGTTTTCAGTCGTTCCTTGGTGACCTCCAGGCTTTTCCTCACGCTCCTCATCGCTTTTGATCGGTATTTCGTCATGTTCCCGCCTCGATGGCGGAAGCATTGGATCCGATGCCGCTACATCATTGCAGCACTGTGCGTGATCGTAGGGTTCTTATCTAACATCGGATCCATGATTTACGCGAAGCCGGTTCCAACAACTGATCCAGAGACAATGGTATGTAAGCCATTTGGGACTCATAGAAATGGCTTCCTTGCGTACAGGTGGGCGTTGTCCATCTGCTTCACGTCTTGCTTTGGCGTCATTCTTGTCTTGTATGGATGCATCTATCGTAAGATTGTCAAACAGAGCAACAAGGTACACGCTGCATCGAATCCAGGATCTAATTTTAAGGGCAGCACCACTGACAGCACAAAACCCTGCAATGGCATCTCTGTGATATCATCAAAAGATCTTGGCAAGCCCATCTTCATGAGACCTGATCTAAAGCCGATGGACCCTGATTCAGCAAATTCAGCGTCATTCCGTCAGAAGAATAATCGTTTCCTTCAAGCGGAAGCACCTGGTGACCCCTCATCATCAAGACACAACCGCGCGCTCAAGGAACATGTCGTTTTCTTCAGAGTATCGCCATCACCGGGGAATCATCAAATGGTCAGGCAGCCACGAAACGTGAAGGTAAGGAAGAGCGACACGCACAGAACCACTCGTATGATTCTAATTATTACCATGTTAGTTTATACTCTCTGGCTCCCTTCAATGGTAATCTTGTATGTTCCGACCACTGTGTTCACTACAGCTTTCCAGAAACACAGTTGGCTCAAACCCGTCCTCTTTCTTCTCGATCGGCTTAGAGTCCTCAACCATTGCTTTACTCTCTTCGTTTACCTCGCCTCAAATAAAACGTTCAGACAAAACGTTACCTCCATCATAAGAGGTAAAATAAGTCAATGGTTTCGTACACAACAAGGGTAACCTCTTTTTGTGGAAGCTTGAAGGGGAACCAACTCCTGCAATTATCGTGCTCTCATTGAATGAAGAAATATAAAATGAACAAACTGTCAAAAAATTGAGCAAAATTTTACAACCCCTTCAAAAGTTGTGAATTTTCAAATTCACAGAGATTTGACGATCACTGTCGCTCATGGGGATCCGTGCGATCGGCAACACCGCCTGAATCTGTGATGTCATGTCGGATAACTCATCATTCACTTTGTATGTACAATTTTTGAAAATGGATTATTGTAAAATTGCAACATCATTTTTCTCAGAATATATGCAGAACCAATACAGAATTGCTACACCCCAACAAAAAATTGGCATTTTCTTGACCTTTCAAAAAAAAAGAGAAAATTTGAATTTTTTTAAATGCAAAGCGAATGAGGAGTTGTCCGACATGACGTCACAGATTCCGTTGAATTTACCGATCGCACCGATCGCACCGATCCCTATGAGCGGTAGCCGGTAGGGATCGGCATATTTACCTCGGTGACTTTGAAAACTTTTGAACAGGTTGTCCGAGTTTGCTCAAACGCTCACAGTTGATTATTCTAATCATCTATTTTTTCATTTAATGGGAGCACGGTATTTACAGGGGTTGGTTTTCCTTTAAAGGAGCAACATAGTTGCACAGATAGGGTTGAATACATTTTAGGGCGCATGTCCGCTGAAGGTCAGGCATGGCTATATAGGATCGGTTATCAGCGTGCTGCGGAAGCAGTTTGTCATCTTCGCCGTCCCTTCGGCGTACATTCCCCGCGGAAAAGAAGCTACTGTTGTTGCTTACTCGGACCAAGGATTTATTATTCCTTGCTCAGACACCCCCATGAATGTATGGTCCTCATGCTGACATTCATTGGCGAAATATCTTTAAAGGGGAACTTCACAAAGACATTGATGTTCTCTCTGTGGGTGGAGAAAAATATATCGATCAAACTGTGAAAATTTGAGCAAAATCGGACAATCCATTGAAAAGTTTTGAATTTCGAAGTTTTTATTTCCATCCCTGATGGGCTCCTTAAATTGGCAACTTACATTAACAAAATGGCTGCCAACATGGAGAACTCTCCATTCACTTTGTACACAGAATCTCACATTTTCTTCTTTTTCTAGAAAAGTAGATAATGAATCAATAAGATTAATTCCGAAATGCATGCAGAATCAAAATGTCCATATCATACTTGAACAGAAATATACATTTTTGTCTACTTTTCTAGAAAAAGAAGAAAATGTGAAATTCTGTGTGCAAAGTGAATGGAGAATTCTCTATGTTGGCAGCCATTTTGTGCCTGTACGTTGCCAATTTGAGGAGCCTATGAGGGGTGTAAATCAAAACTTTGAAAATTCATAACTTTTGAATGGATTGTCGGATTTTGCTCAAATTTTCACAATTTGATCATTGTATTTTTCCCCATCCACTGAGAGAACATCAATGTCTGGGCGAAGTTCCCCTTTAAGGTATTTTCGGGAAGCTTGCTTAATAAAGACAGTATCGCTTTGGTTCTGCGCTTTCCTCAGCCCTTCATGATCATTTGAAATTTTGCTCTCATTCAAAATTTGGACGCGGAACTGCCACGATATTTTATGAATCAGGCTAAAATTTGGCACAGACGCGGAGCAAGTCGAAAATTACAATTTGGGACCATTGGAATTTTCAAGGTTACCGTATGAGGGTGCAATTCAATGAGATACATTAAAAAGGGTGAATTGTGTAACTTTTCACACATGGTCTAATAAAAGCAATATTATGAAACGGAATGTGGCTGAAATGAGATTTAATTCCCCCTTAATATCTTAGGAACATGTTCCATGACTTTATTTAACTCATTAGATGCATTTGAATATCAAAATATGACAATAGATGATTCATGTCAAATTTATCACAATATTTATGATAGAGGGCGCCAGGCAGCTTTTAAAATCTCATTTTTTGTCTCTCTCTCCCAAAGAGTAATATGGATNATCATGTCAAATTTATCACAATATTTATGATAGAGGGCGCCAGGCAGCTTTTAAAATCTCATTTTTTGTCTCTCTCTCCCAAAGAGTAATATGGATGTCACGTAAGAATTATGACATGTTCTATGTTCTGATCGAGATCGTATTTTCCTTTTTTATTTGCTTTGTCGTTGAGACCGTGGAAAGAGCCGGACTTAAAATCAGCTGAGTACATTGTCGCGATTTGTTCTCGATCAGAACATCGAACATGACATAATTCTTACGTGACAATGGAAAACTTTCCATAAAGATAGTTAAGAGTAATTGTTTTGTTTGGTGCTAGTAGCTGATAAATATAAGTTACGTATGTATAATCATCTTGTCTGATACACTATTTCATTTATATATTTGTGTATATTATAGATTTGTATTAAATATTTTGATGTATATCTTTATTACTTAAATTGTATTTACTTATATTGTGAGAAGGAAGGAAATAAAATATTTAAAAAATATATTATTCCTTGAAATTTTTACTTTTGGGCTACAATCTTCCCTAAAATGATTTTTAGGGCTTTTTGGAAGTGTCTTAGCTGCTTTTATTTGCATTAAACTTGGGGGAAAAAAGTGTATTTTTAAATATAATATTTAATATTTACGAAAAAAAGGGACAAAAAAGAAAGAAAAACAAAATAAATTATCGGAATCCTCGTTTTCTGCCCAAAATGCATAGGAGAGAGGAAAATCAAATGAAACAAAAACAACATAAAACTGTGACTATTTTTAAGCATTTTGGGCTGATTTGAAGCTAAAAAAAACCTAAATTTATTCGAAAAACGAAACGGACAAATATGCTCTTTGTTTTATGATTGCCATGGCAACATGAAATTGAGGACGATAATAAAAAATGGTATAATAGTGTCCGTAATAAAATTGAAACAGTTGCAATAGTACAATCGACCTTGACGTAAAATACAATATAATGATAATTAGATAATGTACTATTATAGAACGTGGACAAAAAATAAAGAACATTTGACAGACGTATAATAGTGATTATGATTTTGAATCGGTAGTATTATTAGAATGGAATAAGATAATATTGATCCTATCCGGAATTTTGATTTCAGGTTTGCACATTTGCAATGAGTATATTTTGTAGACGTGTAATAATTGTTTAAAGTAATATCTAGTTTTGGTAATCACCGAAAAATAAATGTACACAGAATCGCACAAAAAAAATAAAAAAGAATGTTTAGTGAAATAAATACATAGCATGTTTAAGATTATCTTGTAAGAAAATGTTTGTTTACAGAGTAATGAGTTAATAAACGTATAAAATTGGGCTGCCACGCTGATCCCACGTAGTACTTTCTGTGTTGGCTATATAAAGTTGTTTAACCAGTTATGCATTTGTTTATCATATTTCCCCTGTCAAAATAAGTCGCATTGATAGCGGATCCGGGGGCGTCCCGGCGCACGCCCCCTATTTTTCGACAAAAAATGAAAGAAAGGGGGGGGGGGG
>BQKZ01010513.1:4958-20400 GCA_036244855.1 Temnopleurus reevesii | reverse complement strand
AAAGTGCTAAAATAATATTGTGCTAATGCGTGAAAATATGTCAATTTTCATAACCGGGCGGCTTAAGATTTTACCCGGGCGGGGAAATTTTACCCTGGCGCTAAACTGATTTTCAGAATTTTACCCGGGCGGCCCGCCCGGGTAAAACCGCTAGTGGAGAACCCTGAAATATCAGTTGAATTCTGAATAAAGCATCATGGCAGACAGGACCTTTTTGTGTCAAAGGTGCCAAAACCTCACACCAACAACAATAAAGCATCAGTCTCTTGCCACGTCTACTCTACGCCAGATGTTTCTGTTTAGTTTATATTCCTGAGTTTCATCCATTAAGTTATATTCTACATTTTACAATACAATGAAATATACAATCAAGAAATTATAACCCGACATAGTTATGCATAGATGTACAAACATCTTTATGACAACCCAGGTTTTTTAGGTAGCCCAGGGATACTTTTTTGACAGACAAAACACTGAGCCAAAAAGTGATGGAGATATTTGATAGAGTGATCCACATGAGATACAAATTTTAATGAGCAAAAGCTGAAAATAACAACAAAATCGGAAAGAATCATAAAATTTAAATCGCTATGAAATCCTGTTCTGAAAAAAGCACAGAGAATAGGTTAACTCTTTAGCCCAAATTTACTATGGTGGTTTTGTGTGTTGCAAGGTTTAAATCAAGGGGTGGGTTGAATTTAAGCATTAATGCGTTTGATTAATTACCGATTGGACCAATTTTATGTGTATGCGCTAAATCAAGGGCATTAAACCCTAAATTTTCCCGTGCGAAGATTTAAACCAGGTTTAACCCTTGAAAACAAATCACCTATGTGAATTCCAACATTTGTTTTTATCATTTTAGGTGGTCATCCTACATCACATGTTGTCTAAGGCTGTCGTGAAGGCAAGACCATCAGTGCTTTGGTGTTATAAGAAAGAGCTTGGATTCAGCAGGTGAGACTAAAATGGAAATTAGATTTAGACTGGTCGATAAGTATTAGTGACAAGAAAGTATCTGTAAATGAACAGAAAGAGAGTAAAAAGAAGATGAATTTATGAAAAGTTTGAGCTTGAAGAAAGTGTCATGGATGTTGTAAAGAAAAGTTGAGGAGGGAAGGTATGAAAACTGCAAAAAGATTGTGGGATCTGGAGGATTGGCTGGATATTAAATGAGGAGGATGTATCTAAGACAGAACTTAAAGGAGAAAGTCCCACTATCGCATGAGAATCTGTATTTAATGTGTCATAAGAGGGAAAATGCTGGTGATGTTGATGACAGTAATATGTAAATATGTCTGAAATTCAGTTTCAGAATTCGCTGAAATATATATATGCTATAAAAATATTGCCTTTTACAGCAGATTTTTGTACTTCTTGTGTAATCACTGCCTCCTTAAATTTCCAAATGCAATACTAGGGTTGTTTCGTGTCAACATTTCATGCACATCACTTGGAATGGATAATGGTACTGATCAATATGACACACCATTCTTAATTTCTTGATTTCTAGCCATCGTAAGAAGCGTATGAAACAGTTACAGAAGAAGATTAAAGGAGGAATGTTGGACGTGAGCGAGGATGACCCGTTTGAACTCTTCATCGCAGCTACAAACATCCGCTACTGCTACTACTCAGAGACGCATAAGATTCTTGGAAACACCTACGGGATGTGTGTACTACAGGTACGTTTAAACCATTCAGAACATGAATTCTTTTGATAATTTTTCCTCTCTCGAATTTGAAAAAAGAGAAATTTCTTCTCTTCAGCACTTCAAATAATTTGATTGTTGGAAGATGCAATTTGTCAATTCCATACACATCCATCTAAATTGAAAATGCATATTTGTCATCTTACGGTTGATTTTCATGAATTGAATATAACAAATCGTATAAAGCTTTAAGCATCAATCCTTCAATCTCTTAATCCTAAAAAGCTTCGAGGCCAGAAATATTTAAATTATGTCATTAGGGGATGACAACTAGTAATATGCAGGGAAGAGATATAATGAACAAAATTTTCCCGCATCTCCATGAATAATAATAATAATAATATACTATACTTATAAAGCGCATATCACATACAATGTCTCTATGCGCTGATTAAAGAGAAAAAGCAAAGAGAGGAACAATAGCTATTAAGTACATGTGCTCAGCAATGTGCGTCTTGTGATGGTCTCAAATTGATTCAGGGCAGTTCCTGCACTACAGGTTCAAGCCATACATGTCATTCAAATAGTGATCTATTCTCAACTTCTCCTGGCATAAATATATTCAAATTTAAAAAATTTCTCTCTCCTTATCCTTTGTCAGGATTTTGAAGCCATGACCCCAAACCTGCTGGCCCGTACCATTGAGACAGTAGAGGGGGGTGGCATCGTTGTAATCCTTTTACGAAGCATGTCATCTCTGCAAAAGCTTTACACGATGACAATGGATGTTCATTCACGCTATAGGACTGAATCGCATCAGGACGTTGTTGCACGCTTCAATGAACGGTAAGTGATGATCCGGCAGCTCAAAATTCTCATCTATGATTTTCTCTATCCTGTTTCGATTCATAAATGGGTCCTTAGGTCTATTTTGGCGCTCATTTCTATAGAGAGTTTAATTCTCAGGATGATGAAAATGAAGATGGCCCTTTTTTGCAACATTGGCTTCCACTTTGCGGGTGCTCATGGTGCTTGCTGGAAAGGAAACATGTCTCGCAAATTTCCTCATATTTTTCAGTAAGAATAGGACTCATATCGGACAAAATAAGATATTTTATCTCTCTGTCAAATGGTAAATATATTAGGGTTGATGCTAAGCTCCAAATCAACTTGCTATCTCCACATACCCTAGACAGCAAGAACATTTTGGTAATCAAATTATTCTTTAGATGATGATTTTAATTTTCTCTATTAAATGGTATGAAAAAGTAGATTTAGGTCTGTTGTTATTCAAAAAGAGTGAAATTACAAAAATTTGAAACTGAAACAGCACAGATTAACATAGAAATAGTGATTTTAAAATGTTATTTCTGTTGCCAACTTAAAAACTGTAGTGATTTTATTTTCCCAGGTTCATCCTATCTCTGTCATCTTGTCGTACCTGCATGGTTGTGGATGACCAGCTTCAAATTCTCCCTTTGTCGTCACACACACTCAACATCGAAAGTGTTCCACCAAAAACAAAGGTACGCGTGTGTCTTAACCCATCCACTACTGAATTTTGTAATTCCCATAAGCTTTGTGCAGGGATTACCCAGTTTTGGTAGTCGAAGTGTAAGATTTTGTTACTTTTAGGACCATTCTAGTTTTCTCAACATATTTCAGTTTGTGCAACGTAAAGCATGCCATACTTGTTATCGGGTATTGCTCCACAAAAAGACCCATAACCTTTTACTGGCTAGACTGATTTTCATGAATTAAGCTAAATAGTCTAGTTAAGAATTGCTCATTAGAAATATGTGATCTGAAATTGGCTAAATATTGCCAGTTTGCTCGAGATGTTGGCTTAAAGTTTGATATTTTTATGTCAAGGCCACTAGTTCCAAACAGAATTTGGTTTGTCGAACCCAAAAACAACCCCCATCACTTTAATCAGACATTGCTCCACAAAAAGATCCATAACTTTCGACTGGTTTGACTGATTTTGATAAGATACAGCTCATTCACTTCATTTAGAAATACTAAATATGGCTGTTTGCCAGGGAAGTTATCATTATTATTATCATTACGATTGATACAAATTGAAATAAAAGAAGTGCTGGAAACCTCATATCCAATGTATGATAGGAGAACCAATGGAGTAAAATGGAGTAAAAAAAAAAAGACCCTAAGCTTTTGATACCAGCCAAAGAAATTAAGTGAACATACAATTAGGCTGTTATTGTAATCTATCATTATATCACATTTTTCATTATTCTAGGAGGATTCTCTGAGCCCTGCGGAGATGGAACTGAAGGAACTGAAGACCTCTCTCCAGGACACACAACCTGTTGGAGCACTCTTTAGCTGTGCCAAGACTCTTGATCAGGTTGGTAGAGGGCGCTACAAACCCACATGCCCGATTGTCCTAGGCAACAAAATTGAGCCAAGGGACAATTATATGAAATTGTCACTTGCCCATTTTGGCAAGTAATATTTTCATAATGGTTTTCCTATTTCCAAGAATCATACAGTCTTTACTGTTCATTTCTTATGTTTAGTATCTACTAGCAAGATCTATCATTTTACATACTGCTCTGACAGCTTTAAGCCCAATTTGATTAATGCTGCATATGTGCATTCAGCTGCTTGTAAAAAAATAACTTGCCTGGTCAAGTAGTTTGAAAAACAACTTGCCTGATATTGTAACAGGGCAAGTGATGCCAAATATATGTTTGTAGTACCTTATTGTATGACAATAGAATCAGGGATATTCAATTTTGGTAGACTTTAAAAAATTAAGGCATTAAGAATAGGGCATCATTGAACAATGTATCATCAGGTGTAAAAACTGGTATCCAAGCTTAGGACTGTTGCATGAAAGAGGAATCAACAAGAAATATTGAACTTATATGTAAATAGAAAGAATTGCTTTACAATTGAACAAATTATCTTAGGCAGTTATCAATTGTTCCATGAATTATCAATTCGATCATGTTGTATTTTTCACTTGGAAACTATTAAAACATGTTGTTTAATTTGATATTCTGATTTGGTTCCGGTTTCAGGCAAAAGCACTACTGAAGTTTGTTGAGTCAATTTCAGAGAAGACTTTACGAAGCACGGTTTCCATGACAGCAGCTAGGGGGCGTGGCAAATCGGCTGCTTTGGGATTGGCCATTGCGACTGCTGTAGCATTTGGGTAAGTTTTCTTGCGAATCTGTTTTCAGTTTGTTTATTTTTCCCTTTTGAATCAAATAAATAATCCAAGCTCAATTTCAAACTAAATGTTCTCAAAAATTTATATTTCTCCCACGTTTAATTCCCAGCTTTACTTTTTGTTGGCCTCCTGGATTGAACCGGAAAGATGAATCCCTTTTATTCCATTTATTTATTTTTAGTAAAATTGATTTCATGAAGAGAGTTATACATTTAGACTGTTCTCATGCAATATTTTCCTTGTTATAATTTGGATACAATATTTTGAATGGTTGGTTCCTTTTTTCATTCTATTATTCTTCTGGCGTGAATATTTAACACACTTTGTAATGCATTTTATTTCCTTCTCACTCACTTATACTCTCTCCCTGTAGGTATTCAAACATCTTTGTGACAGCGCCGAGTCCTGAGAATATCAGAACTTTGTTTGAGTTTATCTTCAAAGGATTTGATGCTTTAGACTACCAGGTAAAGGATTAAATGTATTTGAATAAAATAAAAGAATTTTATGATTTGACGAAAGCTGCTGTTGACTAGCTGTGTCTTTTTAAGATTTATTTTAATCCAAGAAAAGAACAATGACAATAGATATCAAAGTGAAAATATTATGGTACGAGAGCTTTGCTTGAATTTATGATTATATCATCTTGTTTCCTTGTAAACAGTATACCAATTTAAAGATCTACAAGGCTTGTTAAACTCCATTTTAATTTTTCTGATTTTCGAATTTGGAACTGTAAAACGAAACAATTTTCATTTCTTGACAACAATAGAACATTTTGACTATGGATGTTGAATAGTTTATTTGCCAGATTATTTGGGTGTTGTTCAAAAGTTGCAATTGATCATAAGTTGCAGTTGATCGGAACGTACCAATCAAAGTCATTGTTTCATGTGCACGAATGAAAATGCATGTTACCCTTTGCGACTGATTTGCAGTTGCTTTGTAGATCAATTACAACTTTTGTGCAACACCCCCTAGGATATGTTTCTTGGCTAAGTGGGAACAAAGAACAGTGTAACCCATTTTACTATCTTGATTCGAAGACCATTTAGATTAAAGAATTTAGAATTAAAATGATGAAATAATGTTGTTTTCTTAATCAACAGGAACATCTTGACTATGAGTTAGTGCAGTCGACCAATCCTGAATTCAACAAGGCTGTTATCAGAGTAAACATATTCAGAGAGCATCGACAGACGATACAGGTGAGCTTTCTAAGTTACTAGTAGAAAAAGTTTATTAATGCGTAATATGTTAAATTATAAATATATTTAAAAACAATGTCATTAAGCATATGCCAGGACTTTATTAGTAGTAATAATGACAAATTTACTTCCTCAATCACCCACTCTTCTTTATCATCTTTATCTCACCACTCCTTTTTAATTCCCCTCTTACATCTTATTTTTTTTTTGTGTTTTGTGTTTTTTTTCATTCATGTTCTCAAGGTAGAATATTTTGTGTTTGTGTTTTGTGTTTTTGTGTATGTGACCCCAACATGGCTCTGTTTCAGGGTTCTTAACTTCTTTAATTATGTTAACTTATTATATAGTATTTTATTTATATTGACTATATTTTAGAAAAAAATGTTTAGATAAATTCAATGCAAAATAAATGATTTGATTAAGGGATTGTCTAACTTAACTGTGGGACTACATTTTCAAAGTATGTTGCGATTTTACAAGTGATTTCATGAAGTACTTTTATTTGCCATTGCAGTACATTCATCCAGGTGATGCACACAAGCTAAGTCAAGCAGAGCTGGTGGTCATCGACGAGGCAGCTGCGATTCCTCTTCCTCTCGTCAAGGATTTACTGGGACCGTATCTTGTCTTTATGTCTTCAACCATTAATGGGTAAGAAAGATAGAGAGAGTAGGAGAGATAGGGACAGAATGGCAAAGAGAGAGAGATGCTGATGGTGGCAGTTATCATTTACATTCTCATGATAGTAATGGTGATAATGACTGTGCTGAGTGGTGGTGATAATGGTGACAATATTGATGTTGTTAGTAAACTCTTTCACTGCACTAGTCATGATGCTATTATGACGACGATGATGATGATAGTATTGATGGTAAGCCCAACATCATAACAATAGTATTCTCTACATGTTTATCCATCTTTCTCTCCCCACTTCCATCATTTAGGTATGAAGGAACAGGCAGATCACTCTCTCTCAAACTCCTTCAGCAGCTGAGGAAGCAGAATGCAACATTTGGTGTCACAAGTTCATCAAATACCAAGGCAACAAGCTCCCTAACAACAGCCTCATCAGCTTCAGGTAAGCTCAAAGTTCATCTAGTATCTCTTGGACAGTTGCTCAAAATGGACTTGGTTTGTAATTTTCGCGAAGTTGAGGTAATAAATTTTTTGCAGAATGGACATGATATTTTTATGGAATTGCCCTTTTACTGAGAAGATACAGAAGTCAGTCTGTTACAGCATCTTTGTCGGTAGATATAAATAGGCACTTGGTCAATTTCAATCATTAATAAAGGTTTCTTTTCCATGTTAACAGGCTATTCATTGCAAGAAAAAAGCTAGAGAAGTTAAAGCTATGTATATTTTCCCATATGTGGGAATGGTTTTCTACAGGTCCTGCATTGCACAAAGTAACGTTACAGGAGTCTAATACGATACAGGTTCTGAAGTTCAACAATACGGCTAGAGGAGTCAAAGCTATTAGCTTCCCATTATGCAAATGGTCTTCACCACTTGTGCTCTCTTCATTTGAGGTTCTCTCACCACTCTTTGATTTCTTCACCTGAGGGTGAGTTAGTGGTTTTTAATCTTTTCTGAGCTTTTCCTCCGTTCTTTTCAGGACTTAGTTCTTGAAAGATAACCCTACACCACATTGTGCAAATGCAAACCTATTTGAATATTAACTTCACCATGAAATTCAAGTTTTCCTTAATGGTTTAAAATTTGTTTCTTTCTCTGTCTACAGGGCGTGTCCTGCACGAGGTAACGTTAGAGGAATCGATAAGATACAGCAAGGGAGACAGTGTAGAAAAGTGGCTAAATGAAATACTTTGTCTCAATGTCGCAGAGGTCCAGCGAATATCAACAGGATGCCCACTGCCTGATGATTGTGAACTATATCCTTTTTAGAATAATAAAGTTAAATTTTTCTAAAACAAATTATAAATCAAATGAATTGAAATTTTCAACAACGGAGAGAAAGGGATATTAGATTTTATAGTGCTTATCACTTTTGGTTACTTGTCGGAAGTGCAATCGTAGACATGAAAAGAAGCTATATAATTCCAAAATATTATTATTATTACAAAGATTAACAATGGAAAGGGCTCACTAAAGAACACACATGTATTGTGCAGACCTGAGGACTAATCCAAGCAGTTTATTTGCTTCTACATGTAAGACTAAAACTAGTAGTCCACATCATGGTTAGTTTAAGTTCATTTTATGCACTTATATTCAAATTAAACTTTGTCACCTCACATTGAAAACGCTTTAAAATCGTTTATGGTTACCCAATATTAGCCTTAACCGCTCTGCACATACTACATCAACCGCGACACATTGTTCAGCTATCACAAGGCATCGGAGCTCTTCCTACAAAGATTGATGTCTATCTACGTAGCTGCTCATTATAAGGTACAGTTCATTTCTTGTAACCCATTGAAAATGATGATTATGATAAAAATAAATTGTTATCAGGGAATAATTCTACTTTTCACATTTGAGTAGCAGTTTTAATAATTGGAGAATCATTTGCAACACCTAAATGTACAGTTCTAAGTGAAAAAGTTACTAAACAAAATACCTTTGTTTTATAGGAATCACGCAAAAAATGTATAACAAATTGCGATGCGATACCAGGGAAATTATCCCCTGATTATGCATCTTATTTACCCAGAGTAGCTGTTTCCGATTAGTAGCCATACAATCACACAATGTATGCCCAGTTTCCACTCCTTGGGGAGTATTGCAGGAGGGTGCTTGAAGTGTCAGAACCTCTACTTTTATGATATTTTATGATACCTCCAAATTAAGTGTTTTGTGTGGTTGAAACAGAATGCCAGAATGAATTTACTCTTATAAAAAGCATGTCTGCTTTTCATATCACCTTGACAAATTCAGAACTCTTTCATGAAAGAAATGCTATGGGATAAATATTATTGGGTACATGAGCATTGGATGGTATTTGGGTTCTGTTATGAAATTATTCGCTGAAATAATTTCTTTTGTTCCTCTCTGTAACAGAACACCCCCAATGATCTACAGCTGTTATCTGATGCCCCAGCACATCATATATTCTGCCTGCTGGGACCAGTAAAGCCATCACAGAACAGTCTACCAGAAATATTGTGTGTCTTACAGGTATGATACAAGAGGAGGAATGTAGGAAAATTAGAAGGGAAATGTTTAATTTCTGTATGATTCTGTCTCCTTGTGTCAATGAAACAAGCAAAAAGAGAGGAAGGAAGAAAAAAAAAAGAGGAAAATGGAACAAAAATATTGAAAGTGACATGAGAGGGAAAGAGGGTGATTTGGAAGAGAGGGGGAAATATGGAACACTGAGGATGAAGAGAGAAAGAGGACAGATAAAAATGGAAGGGGAGGGGAAAAGGTGCAAGGAAGGGATAGAATGATGTGTTAGAATATGTTTGGCGTGGGAAGCAAAATAAGTATAGTAAGGATGCATCAGGTAAATTTAAGATTGGGGAGTTGAGCTATAGATTAAGAAAAATAAAGAAAGAGAGAGAGAGAGATAGATAGAGTGTGATATATCAATAGAATATGTCTCCTGATAAGAAAATTACCCTGTGATTAAATCATTCATTTCCATTTCTTAAGGTATGTCTAGAAGGAGAAATCTCCAAGGAGACGATAATGAGTAGTTTGAGTCGAGGAAAGAGAGCGTCCGGTGATCTGATTCCATGGACCATTTCACAACAGGTATGAAAAAAATCTTTGTGGAACTTTTAACTCTTTACTCGCTGCTGTCGACGCCATTCACACCAGCAGACACGCTTTGAGCACACAATAGAAAGAGAACAAGTACATTGAATGGATACATACTTGCTTTGTTGCGGTGCATTGATGCGTTCTACACACACATAAATGTCCATTCATGTTTGTGTACAGCAGCAGGTAAAGAGATAATTATATGTGATGATTTTACTGTCTGTTCTAGCATGGCTCTAGATAAGAGCTGGACATTGGGGCTGGGACTCTAATTAGTATAAACTGCTTTGATCACTAAAATGCCTATAATAGTAGAGATCTAGTCCCAGTGATTTAAATTGGTTGTAACATCATATCTCGATACTTTTTAAGACTCAAATTTCATATCTGTAGATGTTTTGTCGAAATGAACTTATGATTTCTTCATGAGAATTGCCAATTGTTCGGAAAATTGATGAAATTTTGTCTTATTTGAATTATGCTTTTATTATCTAATGGGATGACGGTGTGAAAAAATTTGTCTATAAATCCTGTTATTTATTTATAATTTTGATTTTTTTTCCTTCACAGTTCCAAGACAACGATTTCCCTAGCCTATCAGGAGGAAGAGTTGTGAGAATAGCAACACATCCTGACTACCAAGGGGTAAGATGATCGGTGGTACAAATATTGAATGTTTTGTATTGACTGCCATTATGTATGATACTGAGTAGCATGGTATTGATTGGTATAATATTGACTGATGTGATATTGATTGCTTGATATTGGCTCATATGAGATTGACATGTATGATATTGACTGACGCAGTATTGACTGATTCGTTTGCCTTACGAGTGAATACTAAGAGATAAAATATGATATGAGTGACTTATTTGCATATTTGCTCATTCACAATGTTGAATATCTGTCGTCAGTGGTAAGGTTGTGTTAATCATCTAGCATTTACTTCCTGTCAAAAGAAATAACAGTTTCAAATGGAACTAGAGAAAAACTGAAGATGGAACAAGATACTAAGGGTTTATTGTTTCTTCTGATGGACAGAGGAAGAAAATATGATAAATGCCTCATTTTGTTTGTGTATCAAATGATTATATGTGCAATGTACATCTTGATTGCATATAGTTCAGAGAACTATTGAATGAAGGTTTGATTGCAAAAACGAATTAATTTGTTATCCTTCCTTTCTTCACCTTCTACAGATGGGTTATGGCAGCAGAGCACTTAGTCTTCTTCAAAAGTACTACCAAGGAGAGTTTCCTAGTCTGACAGAAACACCTGAAACAAAGACTATCACCACAGTGGAGAAAGAGGTTGGCTCAAGTTTTTGTATTAATATCCAATATATTCATCCTTTATTCATTAAATAAAGGAACTTGTAATAATCGATAACATAACTTCCTATTTCTGAAATACTAACCAAAATTCATTTTTATTGCTTTTTCTATCCTCCTTCATTTTTTTTAGGGTGTACTAACTTTGACCCATCAATACCACAATTCCTTGCACATTTCTCCTCACATGAGTTTTTTAGACAAAGGAATATATGGCTACTATCGTCACGATACATGTATGTATGCCACAATTGCCAAACTGTATGACTTCTTTGTCTTGGTGTCCAAATATAAAAGTGGATATGTAATGGTATGTTCATGCTCCTTATAGAAACTGAAGTCCATAAATTTCAATGCCCTTTCTCAATGTTATAGGCTTAGTAATATTATTTGGATAGACTTTTGTGCTATTTCATTGACAGATGAATTTTTCTAATCTGTTGAAATGTGCCTTCTCTTGTTTTGCATTAGGCTGTTGGTTTGTTGGAAGAGGTGATCGTTCCCAGGAAGAATTTACCCCCTCTACTGTCGAAGCTGAGCGAGCGACCTGCAGAGAAGCTTGATTATCTTGGTGTCTCGTTTGGTTTGACTGCAGACCTTCTCAAGTATGTCAGAATTCATAATCATCTTCTTCAATTGTTGATTGAATTTTCATTTGTTGTAATATTTCAAGTGAATAAAGGTTACATTTTTATGTCTCCACTAGTGCAAAGTGATGACGGAGGAATTATTACATTATTGAATCTTTACTGAAACGTTAAACGAGTAAAATGTTATGAAAAGCCGGTCAACAAACTGTGATTGATGGAGTGTATAATGAATATGCCAAAGGGCTTGATCTGATTGTTGAATTGTATTGCATATTGTCCAACCAGTAACTTTTTACATGATTTTAAAGGAGTAACAGCTATTGTTATAAGGAATAACAACGATTGTTAGACTTTCCTGTGTGTTATATACATTATGTTATCTTTTATTGTGTGTTTTGCAGGAGAGTAAAATATTTTCTTCCATTTTTTCCTCGTGAAGGTTCTGGAGAAAAGCGGGATACCTGCCAGTCTACCTTCGTCAGACCTCGGTAAGTGCTTCATCCACTGTAAAAAACAACATTTTAGCGTGAATAAATTTTACCGAATTTAATGAATTTCAGACCTTTCACACATTAACGAGTCATTTTCATGTTTTTGAAGATTATTGTACACAAGTCTATGGGCATCTTAATGAGTGAAAATTTTGGCGAATTCATGGTCACGAAATTCACAAAAGTAAAACCCCAGCAATAACTTCAGCTTAGATAGTACATTACCAATATCTACAAGTCTATGGGACCCCTATATAAGGAAAGACATTTCCATCATTTTGGATATGCATGAGCAGGGACACAAATTTAAGGGGAGTAATAGTAAATGCTCTCCTAAATCTCCCTTAAAATGCTTTTGGGGATTGGTTTTGGACACACAAACAAAGTTTGACCAGCATAGTGAATTTCCCATTCTGTTGAATTTCTTTACCATGATTGTGTTACATAAAGCTGTCTAAGAGGTATGCACAATTCCACGAACGAGTGGTGACCATTTCCTGCACTCTTTGATAATCCCTGATGCTGAATCTTACTTTAGAAAGGGTCACCAGTCGTTCGTAGAGTTCTGAGTATAAATGATGAACAGCTTTATGAACACAACCCAGAATTCTACAATTTCTTTTATTTTTTTTCTTAACAGAACGACCTGACAGGAGAACACTCCTGTATTATGTTGAAGACTGTTCAGGAACTAGACACAGAGGGCGCTGATCACGAAACATGGCTCACAGCTTTCTGGACAGGTGAGATAGGAAATATTAGTAATGATTAGATACAAACAATTTTTTATGTATCGAGTGTCATTTTTAAAGAAATTCGTGATTCATTTGGAAAATTTCTTGTTTTACTTTTTGTTTAGAGTTAAAAAACACTACAAGCAAAAATACAGGTAACTACCCGAGACAAAACTTTTGTGACCACAAAAATTTATCTGACTTATAAGAGGAAAATTGATGTAAAATATGTAGAAAAGACAGCTGTGGACACTATTTTTTATATGATGCGCATGAATGATTACATGTATCAAGGCAACACTAAATTTAATACGACTGGTGTACGAATGTGTTCGATACAGTAATAAACAGCTTCTTATGAGACCATTATGAATTCTCTATGAGTTAGCAGAATATGAACAAGTAAAAGTTTCTAATGTGTTCCCAAATTTTGGAACCTCTTGATGAATCTTGCATGCAGCTCCCCTTTCCAACTATCTGTCATAGGAATTCCGCTTCAGGCAGAGTTTATTATGTGCTTAATTGTCTTGAAAGGTATAACCAGAGTTTTATCTTTGCACCTAGACTTCAGGAAGAGATTCATGTCTCTGTGTGCCTACCAGTTCAGAGCGTTCCGCCCGTCTTTAGCCCTTAGCGTCCTCTTCTGCAAGACATACAACAAGATGAAAGCAGAGGGTGAGATGAGGATGATGATGATAATGATGATGATGATGATGATAATGGTGGTGGTGATGAGGATGATGATGATGGTAATGGTGATGGTGGTGATGAGGATGATGATGGTAATGGTGATGGTGGTGATGATGATGATGATGGTGATGATGATAAAGGTGATGGTAGTCGTAATGATGATGATTGTGAGGGTGGTGGTGGTGATGATGGTGATGAGGATGGTAGTGATAATGATGATGGTGATGATGATGATGGTGATGGTGGTAATGGTGGTGGTGGTGATGATGATGATGCTGATGATGATGATGTTGTTGATGATGATGTTGTTGATGATGATGATGGTGGGGATGATGATGATGATGATGATGATGGTGATGATGATGGTGATGATGATCGTGATGATGATGATGGTAATGATGATGGTGATGATGATGATGGTATTGATGATGGTGATGATGATGGTGGTGATGATGATGATGTTGATGATGATGATGATGATGATGATGATGATGATGATGATGATGATGATGGTGAAGATGGAGATGATGATGATGATGATGATGATGATGATGATGATGATGATGATGATGGAGATGATGGTGATGATGATGGAGATGATGATGATTGTGATGGTGGTGATGATAAAGATGATGATGACAATGATGGTGATGATGATGATGATGATGGTGATTGTGGTGATGGTTTTGGTGATGATGATCGTGATGACGATGATGATGATGATGATCTGTTATCAAATATTTACTGTCCTTTCAGAGCTGACTGTAACAGAACTGGAGCTTCTGTTCTCAAAGTACGACATCCAGAGACTTGAGCTTTATTCTAGGAACATGGCAGACTATCATCTCATCACTGATCTACTCCCTTCTGTTGCTCGGCTCATTCTTCTCAAGAAGATCAACATCCAGCTGTCTGCCGTTCAGTTTGTAAGTTGGAATAAAAGCTACTTAAATTCAAGTATCGTCTTGGAGAAAATGATTGAAGTTATTGTCTGTCAGTTCCAATTCCCATCAATTTCAAATTTGAATTTCAAAGTGGAATTTCAATTCCAATTTCAATTTCCCTATTTTACCTTGTTTGCAGAGCATTCGACTTGGGCTCTGCCTTCAGCACAAAATAGTGGTTGTTCCTGAGAAAGATCTTGGAAGTTTCAATTTTCCAATTCCTATTAAGATCAATTCCAAATCCATTTTGATTCTTCATTCAAATTCCAATTTATCCCTGTCTTTTATTATCTGCAGATCATTCCCGTTGTACTTGGGCTACATCACAAACTCGTTGAGATTCTTGAGAAAAAGATTAAAGATCTGTTGTTTGATTTCAATTTTGACTTTAATTTCAAGTTCAATTAAGGTATCAATTTCTAATTTTATATTTTTGTTCTATTTTAAAATTCATTTTCATTCCATCCCTAATCTTTGTCTTCAGAGCATTCTCCTTGGACTAGGTCTACAGCACAAGACTGTCGAGATTCTGGAGAAAGAGATCGAGGTCCCTGTCTCTCAGCTCCTAGCTCTCTTCAACCGCATCATCAGAAAGGTTGTCACTCAGCTGAACGGTGTTCTTGAGAGACAGGTGGAAGAAGGGATGATGGAGGAGAGGGTCGTTAGTATGGAACCAACAAGACAAACTATGGCACAGGAATTGGTAAGATAGAGGGATAGAAGGATGGATGGAGAGAGAGAGAGGGGTGGATGGCTGAAAGGATGAGAGGAGAGGAAGAGAGGAAGAAGATGATTATTTGGTTGTTTCAATGATAGAGGGGTAATTTGATAAATAGATATTTGTGGTTAGGTTGGTGGAGGGACGGAAGACGGG